>BGPR01003840.1:98063-126209 GCA_013235015.1 Araneus ventricosus | reverse complement strand
AACATGTATAAACCAGTTTTAGCATATTGGTAACCATATAAATTTTTTTAAAAAAAATATTAATAATTATACATTTTTGTACCTTTTTTCCAATTTGAGGACTTTACAACAAACTTTACCGTGAACTTCGAAGGCTGAAACTTCTTATACTCTGTGTTAGGAAATTTTTAAATATGTCTTCATCAAGATTACGATGAATCTCCACATTTCAGACTTAACCGGGCAGAAATTAACCATTTTTGTAATTATATCTGTATGACAACACGACAACTCAAAAATGGTACGAACTATAAGGATAAAATTTGGTTTGTCATATGTGCACCAAATTGCAGATTTTCATTAAGTGAACAATATCCGTCCAAGGAGAGACCGTGGCTTTCTCACCATTTTATTTGCATGTGAATAATATAATTCAGAATTAAAAGGAGCTAGATGAATGAAATTTTACATATAGTTTTATGACCAAAATTGAAAATATATATCAATTTTTGCATCTAATCCATCGGAGGGTCGACAGTCTGTAGGTCTGTATTTTAGTGTGTATGTCTGTATTTTAACGTACGAAAAGCAAAGAGATATAGTAATGAATTTTAGTATAAGATCTTTCAATCACAATTGTAGATCTGGGTCAAATGTTTGAACAAATCGGTCAAAGGGAAGGTACATTCCGTAAAAAAAGTATCCGAACACTCCTTATTTCTGGTAATCTATACAAAGGAAATTCAAGGAAATTATGTCATTCAATTTGGAATATGTCCTCTTTTAATATATGTGAACTGCATTTCCATAAAGGACCATCTACATATTTATATTAGAATCATCTTCACATTTTCCAATGGTAACACCCAATTTCTTTATCTTTTAAATGATTCTACATAATAATTATTCGATAGATATAAAATTTGAGGTAAATCGGTTCAAATTAATCGGAGATGTACAAGAAAAACGATTAGCGGCTCTTTCAATGAATGCAAACGTAAATATAGGTCACTCTGCTCTTTTCATATAAGCTGTTAATAGAGTGATGTTCTCTAAGAACATTTGGAATTTTTGAAAGTTTACAGTTTGGGGCAATGAAATATTATTAAATAAGAATTCGAGTTGCGTGATTTTAAATTAAAACACAATAAAAAATTACATAATATTTTTATGCATAATATTCTACATAATAATATAAGAGGTAAACAATGCAAACTTTTATATTATATGCATAAATATATTAGTCATTAACTATTTACAATTTAACAAAAAATATAGCTATCATTTTTATCGATGTCCTGCTGCATACGACACAACATGGAATCTATGACACTGCTAACGACATCTCAATCTTTTATTTACTTTCTTTTAACTAATGAAACCGTGAATATATTGATTTGATGCTGGCGACTTATTTGTCTGTACGTGAAACCAGATTGATAAATATCGATTATTTGGCTTTTTGTTACATTGCCTACTTCTCGTGGCATAATAAAATAATCAAAAATTCTGAATAATTTCAACGATTAATATTTAAAAAAAGCAATTGTAGACATTAAAACTTTTTGGGAAGCTAAGAAATGAAAACCGCGTGCTTGTTTTCTGAAATATTCTTTTATAAACTAAACAAAAAAAGTGTAATATTGCTGAACGATACCAAACGATTTTTCCATAAAAAAATAGTTTCCTTCAAACGATATTTAAAATAATTTGTAAGAATTTTTTACTTTTAAATTTTTATATTTAATCACTTTCTACCAGTAATTCGATAGATTAATAGTTTTCTTAAATTAAAAATATTAATCTATCGAAACATTTTAAGCTTTTGTTTCATTTCTTCTAAAAAATGCGTTTTATCCAAGTTTCATAACACTGTATTATCCACAAACAAGGAATTTCATTGAATAATTAACATTTAATAATATATAAATTCATATATAATATACTAATATATAATATATAAATTCAAATAATATATAAATTCATGCAGAATTTTGCTTCTTTGCATTTTTCTCTGTTTAATATCTTACAAAACATTTCTACAACCATAAAGGGCTTCCATTTTTCATTTTATTGGTTTAAATGTAATGCTTCTTGAAATGTAAGAGTAGTAGAATCTGCTACATGTATAGATTTTTCTTTCCTTTTCTTATTCAAATTTACTCTTATTTTAAAAAGAAAAACAAATTTTCTTAATCTAAAGTAACATCGGAAAACATCCTTTGTTTTCCATTTGATTTCAGAGATTTTCCTTCCTCTCAGCGAATCCTTTTATAAGTTGAGATGCCCTCCCTCTTAAGAAAGCGAAAATCAGGCTGTTCTGAAAGCCTTTGGTAATTGCTGCATACCTTAAAAACTACTTGAAGGAAATGGCTGAAATTTTGAACAGTGAGGTTTTAAGTCATGCTCCTCTGATTGGCATCAAAACTGGTTTGTGTTTCTTTTCAAAATTTTTTAACTTATAAATTTAAAATATACTTTCATTTTTAAAAAAATGAATTACTTTTGTCTTGTTTATCAAGTATTTTAATTTAAAAAAAGAATTATTGTCAAATATTCATTGTATTTTGAAATATATTGAATAAACGGACATGGTCATTTAACATTAGGAATTCCAAATTTCAATTATTGAAAAACCATCAACCGTTTACTCAAAATTACAAAATGTTATGTGTATTCGATCTAATTTAAACTGAACAATCTGAATATGTACTCAAAATAAGGTGTTACCATTTAATAAAATTGAGTTTGTATAAATCTAATAATGAAGACGACCCCTTTCATGAAAAAATATTATATACACTTAGAGAGGACTTATTTCTAAGGCGGCAGACATTTACAGTTTTATGGGCAACAGGTTTTATGGTTACAGTTAAAGAGCAGCGTTCGGATACTTTTTTAACGGACTGTACACTCTACCCAAAGGCAAACTCTAATGTCTTTAATATATGATGAATATGAGGACAAAGCACGGCATAATGTGGAAGTATACGGGGAAGTCGAGGAGAGAACAAACCCGCTGGGTTTCTTTTTCCTCGTCATCCATTTATGCCCGTTAAAATTGCGTAAGAATCTTTTTTTACTCTAGATACAACGTCACGCAGTGGTTTTGAATGCAGGGACTTCCTACTTACAGTCCATCCTCCTCCCTCAGTTTCCATATCACAGTAGACGTCTACGGACTTGCAGCTGGCCAGTCTGCTCCTCGGGTAGACGGTATAAACTCCACTCTCTGTGACGCCGTTTTCCATGAGTTCTGCGCAATCCATGGGCCTCTCATGTTTTGGGCCTGCAATGATAAAATTTGTAAATTAACGTTCGGCGTTTACAAGCAGATTGCTGTTGTACGATAGTATAGCCTGTGGCGACTCGTCCAATAGGGCTGCCGAGCTGCAACAGCTCCTGAAAATATTTTTTAAACTTGCGTTTTCGTTTCTATTTATATTTGCTTACTTTTCCTCTTTGAGAGTTCGATCATCAACGAAATGCTAATGAAAACGATAAATTAAGACGGAAAAATGTATCAACAAGCAAGAGAGACACAGGTAAGCGCAGGTGGCACTCGAAAATGCCAAAATTCGCCCATTGCTCAAGGAATTGGAGTATAAAAGCAACCCTTTCTCCTTTTGAACTTAGAGGTTCAAGAGCTACATTCCTCCGAGCAGATGTTCCCGCGAAGCCACCTGGCAAAGGGAGAGATACTTATTTTCCCCCCTCACTGCTAACCCAAAGTTTGCTTCCTCGGTGTGTTTCTCTTCGCTTTCAGCTTCTTATGAACTGTTTAAGTGGTTCGGCTTCGCTTCGAGTTTGCGTAGACAGAAACATATCTAGTTTATTGAATATCTGGTTTCTTTTGCTAGAATTCACTCTTCCAAAATAGCTACGTAGATTATTTTCTTAAATATTGTTCAAATGGATATTTTTATGAGAAGGGATTATGGTATACTCGAGTAATATGGGATTCATTGAGCACGCTAAACTACTAATCTAACATTAATAATTTTTTAACATAAAAAACAGGGATGTTGTTCACAGTTCCCTGGTATAGTTTCATTATATCTACTAATTAGTTAAAGAATATTTCACGATGGTTATTTAAAATTATTGAAATTCAGGAAACTTTATATCTGGCTTGAAATCAAAAGCGTCGGGCAACTTAGAGATAAAGTAGCTTTTTAAAATTGTATTATCTTGATCAATATTTTTGCAGCACTCCTAGCGTCTGTGAGATGACGAGCCACTGAGTACAGTACATGCTGCTGCAATATTATGCAACAAATTACTGTATAAAACGGATGCGGTTTTCTTTAGAAAACACCTTTTACAAGGGCTTTTGATTCGTAGTCAGGCGATAGTCTCTATTGATATATTAGAGAAAAAAATGCATTTTTATTTTCTAATGAAGACAAGAGATGTTAGCGCCATATAATTTCTTCTGATGGATTTTTACGCCCTTACATTGTTGTTAGCATTGCTTTCTTCGGATATAAACATTGTTTTCTTAAGATATAAATTTAAAAATTAGTTTAAACATTTGAATGAAACATAAAATCGCCATTGGTATTTAAGTAGGTTTCGACAGAATTGAATTATGGACAAATATTGGACGTCCGTTGAATTCTTGAAAGAAATACAATAGTCACAAAATATCTAGATATTAGAACTTACCCTTTATTATTGAGTCACGTCTCTTTCTCCTGATGCAAGATGTGCAAAATTTATTTGGCGCGTGAATTTTCCTTAGAATTCTTCGTGGTGTTGGTTGATGTTTTTTTGTTTGTTTTAGCTGTTTCTTAAAAAGCTTTTTTCATAATTTTGCTTATAAAATTATTTTTACTTATTTTCTTCTTGTTTCAGCACTAGTAGCGATGCCTATTTTGTGCTTGGAGCAAAAGTTAAAACTCTCTACATTAAAAAAATTTAAATTGTAACTGCGTACCTGACGGATGTCACGCGAGATGGCATCGACTCAATTTTGTAAATTTCTATAAATTAGGTAAGCAATATCAGAAAAATAATGTGGAAAGGTAATTTTGAACTGAAATTTTTAATTGAAATGAATTAAATAAAGTAGTAATCTATTAACATTTAATGCGTTTTCTTTATTCAAAAAGCTTTCCTACTTTAAGTCAAGAGCATAATAAAAAAATCATTTCATCATTTTTTTATTAAATTATTTCCATTTAATTTTAATTATGCATAAGAGATAACTTAGCAGTTTAGTTTTTAAATTTGAAATGAATCAGAAAAAGAAACTTAAAAATATCTAAAAAAATAACTCTCTGATAAAGCATACATTTTGGAATTTCCATTGCTTCTGTTGCACTACTGCAAGTTATCAGTGGCAGAAATTATCGCAATAAATTTAATAAAAAGTTTTTTAAAAAACTCTCTTTTTATCTATCTACTAAAAAAAGTTAAATTTATTTCATTTCATTATATAAATCAGGTTTTTTATACATATTCACTCCCACTTGACCCCACTAGTATGTTCCTAAAATTTAATAAAATTAATCCATTAGTTGATAATTAAGTTTTGAAAATATTAAAATAACGTATAGAGAACAAACGAGTGTTTAAAATTTTAAAACTCTAGCACATCTCAGGAAGTGAGTGAGAAATTGATTGTAAAATTCAATCTTTACAAACATGAGACATCAAATTAATTACAAAAGTGTAAAAATATGAATTTAATATCAAATTTTCTTACATTTGGAGCAGTCTCCTTTCTTGGCTGCTTCCAGGCTTGGAGCGACTGTTTTGGTTGCAGCTGCTGAGCAGATATCAGTAAAAATCAGCAAGAAAAAAGCAGAAAAGCAGGAGAATGTCTTCATTCTATATCATTGAAGAAAAAATTATTTCTTATGATGCTCTATATAGAATATACGGGGGGGAAAGTAACATGTTTCTTCACAATTATTAAAATCATTTATTTTTCTATGTTCCTTTAATATATTTGTCTAAAATAACTCAAGTATTTTAAATTCAATCAAGTATTTAGAGTAATTTAAGTAAGAATAAATCCATTCACATTGTTCTTAATTTCAGACACAACTTCTTGAATGTATCTTCTCGTATACGTCTAAGATACGTTTTCATAAAATGTATCTCCACTTCTATATAATTGACATATATAGAACGAATCAAAATTTCAGCGTGCCAAAAATTAAAAGCAAGTTAATTTCATAAAAGTGTGATTATTTTCGAGTATTGTAAGCAGGTGACTTAAAAAAAGACAAGAAGAACCTTTTTATATGTGACAAGAATATTTTTATAATAGCTTGCAAGTTTGGAAATGGACACTAAGACTCTAGAAGTGGCCTGATAGAAAAATCGACGAGGTAGAAGAATACATAGCAAGTGCAAGTACGTAACGAAATTCAAATAAAGATAATTGCAGCGTTTCGTGCACTTTGCAGATCACAACGAGCATTGATTTTGGTTTTCTTCATCAGCCACTGACATTCTGACGACTAATTCTTCTTCAGCTTCCAGAGAAATCTCATAGGAGAAGCTCACAAAATGTCGTCATACATTTCCGCCATTCAGGAGGAACAGATGCTGTAACGACAGATTCTTATCTTGTGTAAAGGCTAGTACAGCTGTCTTACTATTTAAATGAGTAAAGACCCTTCCCTTTTTGAGAACCTAATTAGTGGGGCTTCCAATTACCCGGTAATTTGTTTGATAACTGTTATTTTTTTATAATCATAAGTGGGATGATTATATTGATTCTTAGTGAGAAAAGGAAATAATAGGCACTAAAATGAACTGAAAAAATGCTGTTTTCGAAATCCAAAGCGGTTCACTTCGTGAAAGTTGCTATTCTTTTCTTTAGAACTTAATTCTAAATATAAAAATATATCATTTTTTTATTTTAAAAATTTAAGCAAACTCACATTTTTCTCTTGAAGAGAAATGCGCTTTTTTAGAATTGACCAGTATTTGCTATTAAAATTATAATAATGATTGATGGTTTTACTAAGTTTTCACAGAACTGCCTTTTATTTTGTGGAATCATTGCATTTAATGTAGCCTGTTTCCGAAACTTAAACGCTATGAAACATTTCTTAAAGCTTTTCAAATATTATTTTGTAGACTTGCTTTAATTCAAAATATAATCTCCTTTATTGTTGGTTAGATACGTAATTCCATACACAACAATTGAAATTATTTTACTAATTTCTTAAAATTCTTCGATAATCCTTTATTAAAAAATTAACTTTTGATTGATTCTTAATAATATTGCAGACAAAATGTTTTCGACTATGATTCAATTTACTGCCGTCATGTATAAAGAAACTATATCCTTAAATTGTATTCTTCTGTTCCCTAATTTTCGCTTGCAGGTTTTACGACTACTGCAATCACTTCCTCTGTAGTGAAGACGTGCTGTCAACTGCACATGTCAACTTTTAATTTTACCGAAGTGCAAAGAAATGTTAAGACATAAGGCATTCTGCCGATCGTGCGGTGAACACCACCCAATTCACACATGCCAAAACACCCGGTCCTGCTGTATCAACAGAAAATAACATATTAACAGGGACTAGATTCGGTATTCATCAAAACACATTGATCCAAACTGCCCTAGCTACCAGCGTGAAATTAAAAAGTACCTTAATACAATAGATTACTAAGCAACCAAAGGCACCAGTCAAGACACCACCAAGCAAATGAACAATTGTCGAAACCCTTCCCTTCTGAATTTTCGTTAACAGGAACAAACAAGAAAAAAGTACATTCTTTTTAATGGTCCTCCGAGAACGACTTTCCAAAAAAAATTTAATTTCATAAACTATGATTTATATGCTCCTTTCTATCTTTAAATAGATTCATTAATTCATTCCTTCCTCTTTTCGACACTTCATTTATACCAAAAATATTTTATCTACAGTCTTTATATATTTATTTATTTTTAATTTTTAATATGCATATTTTTATATATTTCATTTTTTAATTAATCTATCTCTACTTTTCTATTATTTTTACTATAATTAGAGTTATTGTATATTCATTTATTTTTGCAAATTCATTTTTACATATGAATAATACTTTCATAGTATTTACAAATTTATTTATTTATTCTGTTATATTTATTGTTATTTATCTTTTCTTCTTTTTTTAAACGCAAGCAACTTGCCATTATTTTAATTATTTCTTAGAATATTTTGATGAAACATTTATTACAAAATCACTTTTGATTGATTCTTCATGTTTAAAGAAACTGTATTCTGAAATATATGAGGCATTTTTGTCTATTAATACTCGTTTGCAAGAGGTCTTTGTTATTACTATTCAAACTTCGGTTAAAACTTCGAGCCTCTTACAGTACCTCACCTGACCAAAAAAGAAATAAGGGAACTAATGGTACCAACTGGCAATTTTTCCGCATTGAGCCGAATTCAATTTTAAAAACAGCGTTTTTTTCGGCGAAGTCAAATAGGGACACGAAAGGCTCACGATAAGCACCGCATATCTTATCTTCTACAGAGTTTATAAATTACAATGCGCTTTCCACTCGTAATCTAAAAGCGGGGTGATAAGAAAATGGAAAAAGAAACTATATCCGAACAATGACTTTCAAAAGAATTAATCAATCAATTGGTAATAAAACAACAAATCTTCTGACGATAAATAGGTTATGATATTATTTACTATTTACATCTTAAAAAATTATTCAAATTATCAAATATATTAACCAACTATTCAGAAGTACTTGAAAAAAATTAAAGCCTTTTCGATAAACATTGTGTGCGTAAATAAAACTATCGATGTTTTTGTGTCCACGGGTTTTAAGCACAAGTTATTTAAGAAAATCAAGCAAATAAACGTGATACATTCTTTATATATATTGAAGTGCTAGAAGTCATAGGATATCTCCTAATATCGTGTGGGACCTCCTTTCGCCAGCAAAGTGCAGCAAACTTGCCAAATTTCCCTGCACTGTCCTCGCGGACATATCTGTCCTACCTCCCACGTTATTTGTTACTGTTTGACGCTTTGCTGCTTGTCTTTTAACGCTGACTACACATACACATGTCGCTGGAAGGTCATTAGGTAGGTCCTCGGTCATTAAGTAGACACGGTCGGCCATCGCGTTGTCCCTGGTGGAAGGTACTGCCTGAAACTATAGATTCTCGTCACACTTTTTACACTATGGATTGACGAGTGTTGATTAATCCATCTTTTTCCTATTCAACTGACGAGATAACTCTAGTAATTATAATAACCGGGGTACTAGGTGGAGTTCTGTCAAGGTAAAGCATACGTTGGGGAGACTGGGGTGGGGATCCTTGATCATATGGGAAACTTGAGCCACCCCTTTTTTTCTACAGCAGGTTTATTTTCTTCCTTAAGTTGACAACATCTAAACACATTTATAGTTCTACATATATGAAAAAGAAATCAAATATCTTGTAGCATTTTGAAATTGTAATGAACAATAGTTCTTTTTCTACTGTCTGAAGTAAATATTAAGGTTTGTGAATTTTATATTTTTTGTATTCAAATTTTGTTTTTAAGCCGTAATAGTATTAATAGTTGAAATAATTATAATTTCAGGTAAATTTTAAGTTTAAAATAGCTTTAATATATATTTTTTTATATTATAGCTCGGTAAACAGAAATGGTGGGAGTGGGGATACTTAAAACACTGAGACTGGGGATATATGAACCATGGCTCAACTATCCTTACTGGAAATTAGTGTTCATTAGCTTTGTTATTTAGAGCATTTCAGTAGCTTTTTACAAAATTTGCTATCTTTAAGATATGTCTCAGTAGCAGGGTTTTAAAAAAAAAATATGGAAAAAAAAAGCTTATTTGTCACTCATAGGTCAGGTATTGAGAAAATAAGAGCGTATATTGAAAATTTTCAGATTTACTCCTAATGAAAATTTCAGCTCAGGTCAGAACATTTTAAACAATATGTCTTCTTCTGGTTATATGTCTGTAAATTCTCCTATTCCTGGGATCTCAACTAGCAAAACAACTATTCTCGAGAGATTGCGCAACCTTATCCAAAAGCCTTGTTTCGCATTGTGAAAGGGTTTAGGAAAAGAGCTAAATCAGGTATTTTGACTTCAACTCCCGAAAAACAAAAAAAATTGAAGAAGAGTTATTGAAAAGAGCATGAAAAAAATCACAATTTAAATTTTCTTGGAAACAACCCAAGTTTAAAACAAAACTTTTTCCTGAAAAATAAAAAATATATACGGCGATACATCTGATTTAGACACTCACAATTATTCAATTAAAAGCATAAGCTCAGCAATGTCAGTACATGGAAATACTAAAAGTAATAATGATTTTATCAATAAAAGCCTGCTAATGATTATTGCCTACTGGCAAAGGGAAGAAAATCATAAAACGATTTGTTGGACAAATTTTAATATTTCCGAACATAAAATTTTCTCGAAGCGTTGCAGATTCGAGTTTAAAGGTCACCAAATGATAACATTTTGTTCATTGTTGCAAACCAAATCTTTGACCACTAAACACCATCAAAACTGACCATGTTACTGCTATTGTTTTCACAACTGGTTTTGAAGGACATTTTGTATCTTAAGCACGAAGTAAAACATTTTTGAAATAACAATAAGCAATCAAATTTATAATATTGTATTTTGCAGATACTTTTTCAAAGTTGCCTCAATGATCGCGACACTATGGATCATATTTCCCTCTCATGGTGCTATTTGGGCCACAATGTGAAACAAAAGTTATTATATTACTAAGCAATAAATATGGATTAAAATGGCTAGTTTTCTCAGTTAATTTCGAAGACAAAATACCAAAATTTACACTGCAATATTTTAATTTGCAATACTAAATTATGAAAAAAATTTATATAACATAATTTAAAAATTGGCTAAACTATTCTTAGTCTCCCATACCCGTAATCTATATAGTAGCTCAGCTTCCGCACCATTCTCAAGAAATAGGTTTATAGGCACTGTGTCCATAGACGACATGGAATATATCAAGATGCAAACGCACAATCCGTGTCAGTATTTCCTTCAGGTTTCCCCGTCGCAGTTAATTAAACGAGTATTTAAGAGAAAAACATGATCGGAGAAACTTTATTTAATAAGGTTATTTGGTACTTTTTCGTGAACGGGACTCCAACGGTCGAAGTACATTTTGTTCTACTTTGAAAAAACTATAAATCTTTTACAGGGTTCAATTATTTATTTCTAATCAACAAAATTTATTAAACAGTAATTTTCCAGAAGTAGGTTAAAAAGTTTAAGGTAAACAAGGAATTTAGAGATCAAAAGGGATAAACATTGTTTGGTTTCTTTAAGAATTCTAAATTATATAAACATAGTTTTAACTAAAAAGAATTTGCTACTTACGTAATTTATTCCGTTAGCCAGAAAAATTGAATGTCCGTGCAATATTTGAAAATATTTTTCCTTTTTAAAGCAAGTTGCACACGTGTGTTGATGTAAGATTCCGTGTAGATAAATATTCAACATCTGTTTATCATTTTATAATTCCTGGACACTTGAATGGACAAATAATGAGTGATAACATAAAAGTGTGTGATCTGTGAGAAGGTAAAAGATTAATTTTTGTCCCTTGAGTAGGTGTGATTATTATCTCTAATCTTGCCACTTCAGCACGTGTAATTATTATCTTAAGAAATAATTATCTACACCTTACGCTCTAGGAATAGGAGAAATAAGAAGTATAGTGGTTTGTGTTCAATCTTCTTCTGGTTCGCTTGAAAGTTTAAAAATAAACATGAACCACTAGAATATTGACTAGTTGAAACAAATGGGGACTAACTGATTTTTCGGATTAAAGATCGTTTAAGAAATACATAATTCGTGCCGTAGGTGCGAAATAAAACAAAGAAACAATTATATTAAACAATAAGAACTGTATATGTTTTTATCGCACGTCTTACGAAGGCATGCCTAACATAAAGAAGAAGTACATTAAAGTAGGCCTACAGTTTAGGAAAAGAAGTCCAAAGTTTTCTTTTGATTCAGACCTAAGCTCGCATTTTTGTCGCTAACTTTCGCACACGTTTTAAAGACAGCCTGGCATTCTTCTTGTTGTTCTAACCACTTCCAATTGGCAGTGAAGGCAGTGAAAATCTTCCTCAGTGGATGTTCCTTTGTCAGCAAGGTCGTTGTCGCTAAACTCTTCCTCGTCAACGCAAGAGGCTTGGTCGTCGATGATACTGTCAATGATTCCATCATCCGCCACTGTGTGAAAGCCAGGATCATCGACATAACATTCAAGCCAGTATTGAATATTTTCTTGGTAGTCTTCTTCAAATCCTAAAGATTCTTTAATCAGCCCAGTCAGTTCTGAATTTTAATTTGCCGAATCGAAGACTTTTGGTTAACTGAGGTTTCGGTTGATCGGTATTCGGATAATCGATGCTATACTGTACATATAGGCTGAATACAAAGTATCGTCAGGGATGCGGTTTATTAAGATTTTCCTTAAAAGCTTAACAAATACTATAAAACAAATCTTTTTTCCTTTTTCTAGTAAAACAAGCGGGAGTGCTCTTCCAGGGCCTGAATGAAGAAAACTGAATATGCATTTTGGACGCCTTCCTCTTGCCCATTTGGGTACAAAATTTGATGCTGATTGTTAGGTATGATGAAAAGACAGCATACCAAATTTTATTAATGTAAGTTACTACGTATTTGAACAATCGCCTTCAAGTGCACGGGAATATACAGATCGACAGACGGGAATATCCCGTTTACGTGTTTGATCCAAATTTTGACATAGGTTTACAAAATCTGATAATAAAATCATGTGCTGAATTAAATTCATCAACCTATATCCGTTTTTACTTTCTCGTATATGAAATATATAAAGACAAAATATTGTAATCGTCAAAAAATTTGACTTCGAGATTTTGATGAATGCACATGCTTTAGTCCTCCCTGAGTCCGAAAAAAAATTTTGGAATCACGTCAGTCTGTGAACACGAAAACTGAAAACAGTTTGAGCTAGATCGATGAAATTTGGTAAAACCTTATTTGTAGATTTCTATCAAATTTTGGACGAAATTCGTAACAAGACATGTGTCTGTTTGTCTGTCCATGTTCATGTGAACACGTTAACTCAAAAACTTAAATTTCTAGATGGATAAAATTTGGTACACAGTTTTATCAACAAAATTGTATATCCTCATCAAATTTTGGACCACATCCGTCGAAGGGTAGACTGTCTGTCGATCTACATATTCGAATTTATGAGAGCACTATAACTCCAAAACGCAATGACTTAGATAAATAAAATTTGATGGGTTGTCTCCAAATTCCAATTGTAGATATGTATAAAATTTTGGTTATAAGTGGTCTAAAAAAGGCGTTCCAAATTAATAGTCGGTTTTCTTCGTTATGCTATGATACACAAAACGCGCTATATTGTGTATTGGTTCCCACTTGGCGTATTTTACTCCCGCCTGCATTTTTACCCTTTCACCTTTGTTCTCTATCCGAGAGCAATATAGACTTGAGTACTCGAGGCGGTCCGTGCCTTGCCGAAGGTAGGTCCACAATTCTTATGCGAGAGGAAAGTCAACACCTTTGTTACGGAAAATGCCAGAAAATCTAGGGGAGGCCACTACCGGTGGTTGAGTTATCGCATTCACTTTCACACGGACGGACAGACAGATGGCTGGATGCGTGCGTGCGATGTCAATCCGAATCTATCGCACTTACAGCCATGAAATTTGGCACATAGGTATTCTCAATGCACCTCGAAGCCACTGCACCTAAAATTTAACCTATAAAATTTTCATTTAATGTTTTGTATTGTTTTGGTTGATTTTTCGCAAGTTTTTGGCAATACATGAGACTTTATTTTATGTCAATCTGAACTTTTTATATTTTTTGAAGTCATTATACCACGGAAAACGCAGTGAGCTTACCGCTAGTCTATACTTCTAAAAGGCAATGTTTGTGTGGTTGTGTGTGTGTGTGTGCGACGTCAAGACGGACCTATTGCACTTACAGACATGAAATTTGGCGCACAGGTACTCGTAATGATGACTCAATGCACCTCGAAGCCAGAATTTTAAAATTTAGTCTAGAAAAAATTTTTTCAATGTTTTGTGACACTTGTAAATCTAGTAATTAACGGACAATTCAAACTGATGTTCTTTCATTTTTATTTTTTTATTTTTTTCAAGATCAGAAAACCCCTTGTGCCTCCCTTTTTATTAGAAAATATAAATATAATTTTTATTCTTGTTAAAAAGATAAATAAAGCGCGAACTCTATTGTTTTCTATTCTATCATGTACAAATTATTTATAGATAATTAAATCGTAAGAAATTTGACTTTGAGATTATCGTGCATCTTTACTTTTCAGATCTCCCTGCATCTAAAAATCTATTTTTGGTATTACGTCAGTCTATCTGTGGCCAAAATAACTCAAATCCGAAACAAGCTAGACGACCAATTTTTGTAGACCAAACTTTTAGATCGGCGGCAAATTTTCTTCGAATTCCGAAAACTGTCAATGTGTCTGGTTCTCCGTTAGTTTGCACGTTAACACCATCACTCAAAAACACAACAAGCTGGATAAATGAAACTTACTATAAGGTCCTTACACAAAAAATGTAATTTTGGATCAAATGTTATACCAAAATGGACAATCGGAAGAGTTCCAAAATGCATGCTCGATTCGTGTCATTGTATGGCGAAGCTAAACATAAGACTAACGATTATGTGAAATTATGATAGAAAGTATAAGGGAGAACTCTCCTACTAATATGTATTGTGTAGTAATTTTTAATGAAACATGTTGTTTGAGATGAGATAATAACTTTCAGAATCCAAACAAATGAACGAAATTCTCTTTTCAAAGATCCAATAAGGAAAACTAATCAATTAAGAGCATGCATATATATGAGTCATGTATATATATGAGTCATGCATATATATGAGTCATGCATATATATGAGTCATGCATATATTTATTATCAAGTTAAGAAGGGCTTACTCCTAAGATGAACATATTTAATTTTTTTACAAACACTCAAATGCAATTTGAAGATAGAACCTGAAGGAAATAAAGTCACTTGAACTATGTAAACTTGAACTGTTCACCAACTGCAGACAAAGAGGTGTTTATTATTTCTCTTGAACTTTGTACCGTGAAAGATTTGGATTTTTAAATTGCACTTTTTTTAAGATTTTTACTTGATTGACAATTAAAGTATTTTATATTTCATAATCTTAAGTTTTCAGAGGAAAAACTTATTTTAACATTTATTTCTTATTGAAGACCAAATGAAAAGTATTTTTACGATTTTTAAAACTAAACTGATCAACTAAACCGGATCAATAAAATCCAAGCAAAATAATAAATAATTAGTTTTTATAGTACAAATTACTGGTTCTAGTCGAATATAGTTAAATATTTGTATGTTACAAAATAAAGCAATGAAAGAGATTGCACTTTGATCTGTAGAAATTCAAAACGGTGCTAGTTTCTTTCGATATTTGCAAAAATCATCTTTAATGTTAAAATATTTTTATGATATAAAATATGTTTATAAAACAAAAGACATCGCTAAGATATATAAAATTGAATGGAACTACTAAAACAATTTAATAAAATTCAAGTAAAACAAAAACAAGTATTGTTTTTGATAGTATGCAAGAATGTCTTTGGTTGAGCTAAATTAAAGATAACTTATGACTAAAAAGAATAATAAATAATACTACACTTTGATCTTGACTTTTCGAACTTCTTTCCGTTTGAAGTCTGAAGAGATACATTTAAAAATTCGCAATTTTCTTTTAGTATTTCCAGAAATCCTTTTTTTTTTCTTTTATCTCTAGGGCTTTTATTCAAAGTATGTATATCTATTTAGCATATAACAGTAGATATCCAAAAAGTAAAATCTGATATTCATAAATGCAATAGTCACTTGGTAATTTTTTTAACAAAACAATTTTATAAAGAATTTCTTTGGTAGTAAAGAGGATTCTAAATTCCTGAAACGTGTTACACTGCCACCAGATGCTACTGTCACCCCTGATAAATTCAAATATTCTGTGTTCCATCGATCCACGTTGTAAGAGGACACAAAAGCTAAAGAAAATTTAACTTCTTGTTTGGTGAGCTTTTTGTTTTTTTCATGCACAGCAGTAGACAATAATTAACAGATTATAAGCTGTGCGATCAAAGAGAAACAAATAGTATTAAATTTAATTTGACTTATTCTATGGAGGAGGTTTGGAATGAAATGATTTTATTTTCCTGACGCTTACTCCATAAGAAAACCAAACATAATTGAGGTTTTAGCCACAAAAATTCATTTCTTTTAAACATAATAAACAGTAGTGAATAAAAATTAAATTTATTGGGTTCGATCCATTTATTTGATTGTTTAGTTAGAACAATGGAATGGTTTTCAAATTGTAAACAACCCCTTAAATCAAATCTCTTAAAAATTAAGTTTTCCTGACTTAACAGCGATTAAAAATTTCTTTTTTCCTTTGCATGTGTTTATAGCCTAATAATAAAAAACTAGGGGACTCCGCCCCCTGCTTGCTTTCGCTCGCCACTGTTTTCCCCTGGGTAGATGGAACTCAGAAAATTTGACCTGTCGAGAGATGAATAAACCAATTTTTCAGAAACTTTTAGCTAAAGGGGACATTCAGTATTAAGCACACATTCATTCATTTGTCTAATCCAAACTGTACGACTCAAACTTATTTAATTCAAACTATCTCATCTCAAAAACAATTTCGTTGTTTCCGACTTCAAACCAATTCAAGAATCTCGGCGTCAGTGTTGAGATCAGGGATTCATCATTTGGATTGATTTTTTTGTGAACATTAATTCCATTTCATTATTGCTATTCATTAGCATATGCAATTAAACGTAAATAGATCGTTAATATATTAGATTCATTTTTTTTCAAGAACCCTCGTTTTCCGAAGATTTTTATTTTCTTTATTGAAGACTAATGAAATGTATGTTCACTCTTACTTGAAACAGGAGAACAATAAATATTGCCAAAGTATATACAAATCCAGAGAGATTTGCGTAAAAAAGTAGATATAAATTAATAAACTGAATTTGCATCGAGTTTATGGGTTTTTATTCTATTTTCCAAGGAATGAAATTATAAAAAAATATTATAAACAAATCGCCATTATAAGAATGGTTAACATTTTTATAAATTTATTATTTTCTTTTTTTGCCAGTCAATTGATAAACAATACTCTCAAATTCTTTTTGTGTGCCTTATTTTGTTTCGGCCTTAATTTTGCAAAAATATTCAGTTCAGTAAGCATTTAAATTTTTATGAAACAAACAGGTTTAACATTTCTGTGTTTTTTGAGTTAATTTAATTACATTGAGATGAATTTTTTGACGTCATTTTAGCTTAATTATAATTCATCAGGTTGCATTCTGTATTTTTTTACGTAAAAATAGCGTTAAAATTTTGCTCGATGCTTTTACAGGCAAATGATGAAAAAGGTTATTCTAAAGAGGCTCAAATTTTCATTTTTTTAAACCAGTACTGTGTTTGTTTCTTATTTTTTTTCATATAACGCACCAGTAGCCAGTTATTTTTATATGTTAAAATCTCATATTGAAAATTTCACACAACAGATGAGTTATTATCTTAGGTAATTATCATCTCTTGTGCGTGTCATTCTGAGAGCTCTCATGTAACAAAAATGTTAGTTGGAAATCCATTTATTAAAATCCTAAAATGGCAGCATGCACTTCACAATAAACCAAGGATAACCATATATTCGAGAACATTCTTCAGACATATTTCCACAAATTTCCATGTCACTTATAATAAAAATATTTTCTGTGTGTGTTAGATAACGATATGTATTCCACTGGCAGTAATAAAATTTTCTAAAAGAAATCTAAATTTTCTTTTTTATTGAAGATTTGCCACTGCTGTATTTTGATTTCGTTATTTTTATGTTTCAGGAAATAACTGTGGAGCACATGAATCCTTTGAGGTGGCCAACATTCGTCATCATCTCTTTATTATTTGGGAGAATTATCAGCACACAGCCGCTCATAAGTATTTATATGTTTTCAGCTGTATGACAATATGTATAATAAAGTGTCTTGGAAAATAATAACACTTAAGAGTTTTAACACTCAATCCTTTGAAAGTGATTAGATATTCTTGATATCCAGTTCTTACGCTTCTTTATCAAGAGAGTTGCATTTTATAAATTTTCGATCAGGATGACTTAGCATATGTTTTTTTTTTCGGGGGGGTCATTTTTTTAGTGAAGGTAACACAACATCAAACTGAGGAATTCATTTGTAAGTTTACATTTACAGTAACCATTTAGCAAGCATCATGTTGGGAAGGTAGCCTAATTCAGATAACATGAACATTTTTAATAGACTTATAGTGAGAGAAAAGTAATTTAATACACAACAAACCTTACTCAAGGAACAAATAATAGATATACTAAATTTTGTTTTCTCAATTTCGACCTACCACACTTCTTCCTTCGTTTATGCTTATTAATTCAAGTTACGGTTTCAAAACTAGCGTCACTTTTCTTTCACTGGATAGCATCCATTAACTGGTATATTTGACGTAAGTAATAATATGCTAAACCAAAATAGCTTCTAACGCTCATAAACAGTAATCGGTTATGAAAGATAACGAGTGAACTTCTCATTACACTTTTATCAACTGCCTATTTTGCATAAATATACGTTTCCTCCGGCTTTATATGCAGTTTATTTTTCTTCAACTATGTTATGATAATATTAAATTCCAATTTTAGTACGAACCATCGTCTTGTCTGTCCCAAAACAGTATTCTGACTCTAATTTTGTTATCTGTACATTCATTAAAACTTTTTATATCTATACAGAGGGTGTTCGCGCACTTTTATAGCGATTTTTATGGTATTTTAAGAACTATTTTACATATTTTTTTCTGTTTGAAATGTTCAGTTTTAGAGCCCGTATTCTTAACTATTTTTCTACATCGTAACTTCCCTTATAATAATGATTTTTGTTGTATCGGATTAGGTATTTTGTCACATTTCTATTGAACAGCTTTCCAAAGTCAAGAAAAGGTTGTAGGTCGACGTTTGAATAATGCGGTTTTTAAAAGTCCAAAATTTCAAAAACTGATGGGTGGTACAGATCTATTTACCAGGAATATCAGTTAAGGCTAAAGTCTTAATACCCACTTCCTATTTTATTTTTTCCAGGAAATTAACAGTGGGTTGTATGTCCGACTGCTTGCTTTGTTTCAGTACAGTTCTACTGATTGATGGCATTGTGGGTAAAGGGATGTTATTTCATATTTGAAGATTGTAGATAAAATATACTCCTGATAGTATGTGGAGTTGATCTTACCATTTTTTCCACTCTGTTTACTTTTATTTTGCTATTATGTGAAAAATCAACAAAAAACAACAATCATAATTTCCTTCGGAAAACTTTCTTTAGATTCTTTGAACCATATTTTAAGATTTTTTTCTCCTCTTTGATGATAACAAATTAATTTTTTTTCTTGCAGTCATTTAAATAGACTCAACTTCATCTATTGTTACTACATTTTTTTCTTTTTTGTCCGGATAGATGCTTTTTATAAAGAGTTCTGCGTTCAGTGATATGACGTGGAGAAAGACGATGAAAATTATATATATTTTTTTGTTTTGCCTTTTTGGAATTCAAATCAGTGTTAATAATTTTTTACAGCTTATACTGAGCACTTTAATGATTTCGCAGCAAATTTCTGACGTGGAGGATTTTCTTTTAACATTAAATATCTCACCTTTGCAATATTGGATACGTATTTGGAAAATTTTTATCACTTGAAACCAAACTTGGACGATTTTTTCTTTTCTTACAAACAATATTACCTATTGGGCTTCAGACCATGGTTTTCACAGCGTCTTTAAATAACTAAAAAAGATTAACTCTCTTTGGAAAGAACAAAACGTAGCCTTCCATCCATCGCTTCTTTAAAAGTGCCATTTTGCATGTAAACAAAATATATGATGTTGTAAATGATAACTTATAACTTCAAAAAATTTAGTTTTTGTGAAAATTAATTTTTCCAATCAAACGAATTTTCCCTACAGTGAAACGAAATCGTTCTAAAAATGTACGAACACCCTCTGTATTTATCTAAAAAATTCTCTATAACTTTACAAAATCTATGTTGCAGTTTTACTTAGAATTCCTTGCTTCCATTCGCCATGTCGTCTAACAACTAATCATGTTCATTTCAATTTTAACTCATAACCGCTTATCTCTCTTAAGTCTAGCAGTATAAATATATTTAAAACATTCTTTTCAGCTACTTCTGGATAGAAAATCCTCTTCGAATAGGATTGTAGGAGAAGACTATTTTACTGAAAAACGAATGTCTTCTTTTTCCTTCGAAACACTGACGCTTTGTTACGCAGTCCTTTTATCCCAACTTTTTTCTTGTGGTAAAAGAACAACAAAACAAAAGCTTTTAAAATGTTTGTCACTCAGGAAGTTGACACTATTGGACTAAAAACTATCAAAAAACAAAAAAAAGCATTGTTCGTCTTTTTTTTAAAAAAAAATATAACAACCAGAAACATTTCTAAAGGCACTGATTAAAGATATTAAAATGCTTTTTTAAACTTGTACGGTTTCTGAAAAGTAAATGTTGCTCTATTACTTCGGCTAAGAGAAATTATTGATTTTTCTCTTTAAAGTTAGTTAAATACGAATTAAAATTGAAATGATTTAATAAAATATTACTTACAAAAGAAGTATATCCTAAAATTTAAACTTCTAAATTGACAACAAAAAAATTGTACGGTTACAAGATAATTTCAGGTTAGAAATCGATATGAAATCATAAATAAAAAATATTCGTAATGGGACTGATTATTCATGCCACATTCGTTTTAACGAAATATAACAATACTAGCTGTTACCCGCGACTTCGTGCTCGAAGAATTTGAATTATTCTTTTTTTTAATTCACGAATGTAAATGCTTTGCTGCATTTTGAAAGGGGAAAGTAAAAGTTCTGATGGTTGATAATATTTAATTGGACGGCTGACAGGAGTGTACTGTACATACATGCTGATATAGTTGTGTAAATTGTTTATCTACGCTAATACACTTTTGTATACTACGTTATTTGTACGGATGTAGAGGTAGTGTGGGCTGGACACACGTGAACACGCCATGTATAGTTGCCCATGCGAAAAATAATGTTTTTCCAAATGTACGCCTGCCACTTTCAGTGTCTGGCCCTGAGCCTCGCAAATGATATTTTTCCAGGGGTTTGTTACCTTTTGAGCTGAGATGATAAATCCTTCGGTATTATCGGAAGGAGTGGAATTAAAACACTCTCTCTCTTCTCCCTATATCAGTCATAACAGTGGCTTTCCCGACGTTTGTACCTAGGTGTGTAATTTTTAACCGTGTGCCATAGCGCAGTCTCGGCATATCGAGGTTACGTATTAGGAGTACTGTACACCAGACTATCATTCTAGGCTTGTTCGAAGGTGCTCCCGGCACCTCTAAGATCTTGAAGAGCTCTGGTGAATATGATGCCCTTATTAATGCCCATTACCGTATTCAGAAGGATATTTTGTAATATCTCACTTGCAGAAAACTAAACAAAACATCGGAGAATAATTACTCAACCGTCATTGGATCACTTGTAACACTTATTAAAAGCTGTAAATGCTAACACAACAGGAAAACCGAAGTGTCTCAGTGTTCAGTGTCTGGCCCTGAGCCTGCAAATGATATTTTTTTAAAGGATTTGTTAGCCTTTTGAAGTGAGATGATTAAACTCTTCGTCATTATGGAAGGTGTGGAATTAAAACACTTCTCTTCTCCCTATATCAGCTCGCACAGTAGTAGATTTTAAGTGCCTGGATCTAGGTAGTTAAATGGCAGTGTGCCATTGCGCAGTCTCGGCATATCAAGATTACATTATTTGTAGGGATCTGGCACACGATATTCAATCTCGGCTTTGTCAAGTCCCATAGAAATTATTCTCTCAGATGTTGAAGATTTCCCAGAATATGATGCCCTTGTAAATGTCCATTACTCGTATCACTGCTGGATATATTTGTAACAGTGGGATGGCAGCCAGAGGGAGAACGGGGAGCTAGGGGCCCCCTTTCGAGTTACAGCTCTCACGCGTACAGAAAAATTTTCATCCCTTGTCGGGGATATTTTTTTGTAGCGGGTATTCAACTGTAGTTGATAAACTAATAATCTGGCGAAAATTGAGACCACAGATCTGAAACTATTCAGTACCATCTCACACTGCCCCCCCTGTCGGGGAAAACCTAGGCCATTCTGTTCTGTAATATCTCACTGCGAAAATTAAACAAAACATTGAGAGAATAATTCAAAACGTCATTGGATCACTGTGTAACTGGCATTAAAAGTTGTAAATGCTACCATAACAGGAAAACCGGAAGTGTAGTCTCCCTTTGTTAATGTTAAAAGCACATATTTTTTATATTAACTTTTAACACTGGCAAAAGCCTATGAAACAGTAATTGGTTTAAATTTATTTCTTATAAGAATAAAAAAAAGATCTAGAAATATACAAAATATTTTTAAAACCTTATCAACAATCAGAGAAAACATTTCATCGTAATGTAATTCATAGCATTGAAAAGATCATTTTCTATCTTAAATGGCATAAAATAATTGTTGTTCAATTAAAGATTTCCCAGAAGTTACTGGGTAAAACGTAAGCAATAGGCTTAAAAGCGGCTAATGTTCGTTATTAATTAAATATCTTAAGAACTAATTAACTCTGAAAGCTGAAAATAGCACCTTGTGTGTAAATTCATGTACATTCACTTAGGAGGAGTTCTTGTGAGATTAATCGACTGACGGACAGACATATGTAATTTCTGCCTATTTTATAGGATATTTATGTTCATACAAAATTTTCAGAAATAAAGATAAATTAGTTGAAAGTCTAACCGTTTCCTGAAGAGCGAAATAGGTATAAATTTGTGTTATTTGAAAACGTCTTCTGCAAATAAAATTTAAAAATTAATAAATAAATTGAAATTAAAGATACCAGAAAAAATATCATTGAAAAGGTAAAATATTTATCTTTCAGATGGTAAAAATAATGTGTATCGGACAATTTGTTTCTAAGTTACAGCGGGAAAAAGGATTACATGATAGTTGATTTTAAAACACCATTCTGCTGTTTTCTTTTCGCATTCCCAAGTATCAATACCACAGTTTATCCTTAATAATATAATAAATGCGAAAGTGTGTCTGTCTGTCTGTCTGTCTGTTTGTTGCTTATCACGACCAAACTACCAAACCAATGGATGAAAAATTGGCAGAGTTGTAGCTTCAAAACCCAAGAACTGACATACAGGGTGAATCACGCCTGTCAAGTTTTCGTTAACTAATTATTTTTACCAATTAGATTAAAAATAGTTAACAATAAGGCCCATTGACTCCGGGTGATTCGTGATGACGATTTTTATTTTTCAACTAGCTGTTACCCAAGACTTCGTACAGCGAAGAATTCTAATTATTCTTTTTTTTAATTCAATGAATGTAAATGTTTTGTTGGTTTTGAAAGAGGAAAGTAAAAAGTTCTGATAGTTGATAATACTTATTTGGACGGTACATTGCGGGAGTGTACTGTACATGGGCGTTGATATAAAGGTAAATTGTTTATGGCTGATGATATCTTTCATACCACGTTATTTTAATGGATGTAGAGGGTTGTGTATTGTACACACGTGAATAGGCCAAATATAGCTCCTAAGTGGAAAAATATGGTTTTTGGGTAAATGTACGCCCGCCGCCAATTGAGTGTCATTGCGCAGTCTCAGTATATCGAGGTTATGTATTAGTAAGTACTGGTAATACCCCGACCATTCTAGGCTTGTCGAAGGTGCCCTGTCAATCTCCAAGATCTTGAAGAGCTCTACAGAATATGATGCCTTCGTTAATGCCCATTACTGTATCTACAGAAGAATATCTGCAATATTCACTGTGAAAATTAAACAAAACATCGAGAGAATAATTCACTAACGTCATTGGATCAATGTGTAAACCGTATTAAAAGCCGTAAATGTTACCACAACAGGAAACCGGAAGTGTGCCTCTTTGTTATTATTTTTTCTATGGTCAAAGAAAGCAATATTTTCTTATATTAATTTTAATACTGGTAAAGCCCGCGCGCGAAACAGTAATTTGGCTTGAATTTATTTCTATAAGAATGAAAAAGTATTATTATAAATTATTAAAAAGGATTTTAAAACCTTTATATAATCGGAGAAACATTTCATCGCAATGAATTAATAGCATTAAAAGATCATTTGGTCTTTAAAATGGCATAAAAATAATTGTTGTCTAATAGAGATTTCAGAAGTTATTGGCAAAAAACGTCTAAGCATTAGGCTTAAAAGCGGCTAATGTTCGTTATTTAATTAAATATCTTAAGAACTAATTAACTCTGAAAGTTGAAAATAACACCTTTGACCTAAAAATATGCTCTATAATGCCGTGTGTAAATTTCACGTCGCTACCGTTCACCGTTTAGGAGGAGTTCTTGTGACCGACCGATCGGCCGACAGACAGACAGATACATGTAAATTCTGCCTTATTTTATGGATACTTATAAATATAAGCAAAATTTTCAGAAATAAAGGTAAATTAGTTTAAAGTCTAACCATTTCCTAGCAAATGAGTAGCTATAAATTTGCGTTATTTCAAAATCGTCTGCACGTAAAATTTAAAAATTAATAAAAATTGAATGAAAAATGTCACAGAAATAAAATTTATATCATTGAAAAGGTAAAATGTGTATCTTTAAGATGGTATAAATATAATTTGTATCGGACAATTTGTTCCGAAGTTACAGCGGAAAAAATGATTACGTGATAGTTGATTTTAAAAATAATTTATTCCACATGTTTTCGCATTCCTGAAGTACCACGTGACAGTTTATTGAAAAATAAAAATCTTCATCGCGAATCGCGGAGTCAATGGGCTTTCTTTGTTAATTATTTTTAATCTGTAGTCAAAAATAATTAATTTAACGTGATTTCACCTAGCCTATGTCCGTTCTTGGATTTGAAGCTAGAACTCTGCCAATTTTCATCCAAATCGGTTTGGTAGTGTGGTCGTGAAAGCTTAACAAACAGACAGACAGACAGACAGATAGACAGACAGACAGACAGACAGACACACTTTCGCATTTATTATATTATTAAGGATAAACTGTCACGTGATACTTCAGGAATGCGAAAACATGTGGAATAAATTATTTTTAAAATCAACTATCACGTAATCATTTTTTCCGCTGTAACTTCGTAACAAATTGTTCGATAAACATTATTTTTATACCATCTTAAAGATAAAAGTTTTACCTTTTCAATGATACCAATTTTATTTCTGTGACATTTTTCATTCAATTTTTATTAATTTTTTAAATTTTACGTGCAGACGATTTTGAAATAACGCAAATTTATAGCCACTCATTTGCTAGGAAATGGTTAGACTTTGAACTAATTTACCTTTATTTCTGAAAATTTTGCTTATATTTATAAGTATCCATAAAATAAGGCAGAATTTACATGTATCTGTCTGTCTGTCGGTCGATTGGTCGGTCACAAGAACTCCTCCTAAACAGTGAACTGTAGGGACGTGAAATTTACACACGGCATTCTAGAGCATATTTTTAGGTCGAAGGTGTTATTTTCAACTTTCAGAGTTAATTAGTTCTTAAGATATTTAATTAAATAACGAACATTAGCCGCTTTTAAGCCTAATGCTTAGACGTTTTTTGCCAATAACTTCCGAAATCTTTATTAGACAACAATTATATTTACGCCATTTTAAAGACCAGAAAATGATCTTTTTAATGCTATTAATTCCATTGCAATGAAATGTTTTCTACGATTGCTATAAAGGTTTAAAAATATTTTTAACGTAATTTCTAACAAAGCTTTTCATTCTTATAGAAATAAATTCACGCCAAATTACTGTTTCGCGTGCGGGCTTTTGCCAGTGTTAAAATTAATATAAGAAAATGTTGCTTTCTTTCACCATAAATAACAAAGGAGCCTTTCACTTCCGGTTTCCTGTTGTGGTAGCATTTACAACTTTTAATACGGTTACACAGTGATCCAATGACGTTAGTGAATTATTCTCTCGATGTTTTGTTTAATTTTCACAGTGAATATTACAGAATATTCTTCTGTAGATACGGTAATGGGCATTAACAAGGAGCATCATATTATGTAGAGCTCTTCAAGATCTTGGAATTGTCAGGGGCACCTTCCGACAAGCCTAGAATGATAGTCGGTGTGCCAGTACTACTAATACGTAACCTCGATATACCGAGACTGCGCAATGACACACAGTGGCAGGCGTAAATTGGAAAAACCATATTTTTCCCATGGGCAACTATATGTGGCCTGTTCACGTGTATACAGCCCACACAACCTCTACATCCGTGCAAATAACGTGGTATACAAAAGTATATCATCATAGATAAACAATTTACATAACTATATCAGCATACATGTACAGATTCTATCCTGTCAGTCGATCAGTCAGTGTATCAGCCGTCAGGAACTTTTCCTCACTCAAGATTCAAAGAAAACGTTTACGTTCGATGAGATTAAAAAAAAAAAAAAAAAAAAAAAAAAATGGTGAAAATTCTTCGCGCGCACAGTCATGAGTAACAATAGTAATATAATAAATGCGAAAGTGTGTCTGTCTGTCTATTTATTAAGCTTTCACGACCAAACCTAAAACCGATTTGGATGAAAATTGGCAGAGTTGTAACGAAATACAAGAACGGACATAGGCTAAATTGAAATCACGTTAAATTAGTATTTCTGACTACAGATTAAAATGGATTAACAAAGAAAGCCCAGTGACTCCACATTCGCGATGAAGATTTTTATTTTCAACTAAGCGCTATTGCCACCCTCGACTTCTGTGCGCGAAGAATTTGATGTCTTTTTTAATCTACGAATGTAAATGTTTTGTTGACATTTTGAAGGAGGAAAAGTAAGTTCTGACGATAACTCAATATGGATGGCTGACAGGGTGTATATGCATGCTAATACTGATATAGTTTTACATATGTTATCTTGACTAATAGCTACTTGTATACCAATGATATGCACGGATTAGGAGGTTGTGGAGCGAAACACGTGAACACGTCACTTATAAGTTCCTCATGCGAAAATCGGTGGGTCAAGTACGCCTGCACTTTCAGTACCCCTGAGCCGAAATGATGTTTTTAAAGGGATTTGTTCTTCGAATCGAGATGATAAATCCTTCCGGTCATTATCGGAGGCGTGAATTAAAAAACACTCTCTCTCCCTATATCAGCCGGACAGGATTTCATGACGTTTGGACCTATGGTGTGTAATTTCACGCCGTGTCCCTACTTTGCCAGTCTCTAATATCGAGGTTACGTATAGTAGTACTGGCACACACGGCATGCATTAGGCTTGTTTGGAAGGTGCCCTGACGATTCCTAAGATGTTGAAAGGCTCTACAGTAATATGATCTCCTTGTTAATGCCCATTACTCGTGATCTACAGAATGATATTCTGTAATATCCTCACTGTGAAAAGTTAAAACAAAACATCAGACGAATAATCACTAAGTCATTGATCACTGGTAACCGTCATTAAAGTTGTAAATGCTACACAACAGGAAACCGGAGATTAAAGTCTCCTTTGTTTTTATGGTCAAAAGAAAGCAATATTTTATATTAAGTTTAACACTGCAGAAAAGCCCAAGAGTTAAGAACAGTAATTTGGCAGATTTATTTCTATAAGAATAAAATAGTTGTTCAGAAATTATCTAAAAATATTTTAAACCTTATACAACATCGAGAAAACATTCTCATCGCAATGAAATTATAGCATTAAAGATCATTTCTAGGTCTTTAAAATGGCATAAAAGTATGTTGTCTATAAAGACTTCAGAAGTTATTGACAAAAAAAGCCGTCGAACATAGGTCTTAAAGCGGCTAAGTTCGTTGTAATTAAATATCTTAGAACTAATTAATCTGAAAGTTGAAAATAATATGACAAAAAAGCCTATGAAGTGTAAATTTCTTATCGTCGCCAATGTTCACCGCTTAGCAGGAGTTCTTGGGTGGACCGACCGATCGGCTCGACAGACAGACAGATACCA
>BGPR01003840.1:56075-98038 GCA_013235015.1 Araneus ventricosus | reverse complement strand
AGTTACGCATATTCAAATGATCTAATCCTCCTGAAACAATTTCTGTTACTTGGACTTCCAAACCAATTCAAGAATCCTGGCGTCAGGATTGAGACTGTAGGGATTCATCATTTGGATTGATTTCTTTTATGCAATATTAATTCCATTCTCATTATTGCTATTCATTAGCATATGCAATTAAAACGTAAAATAGATCGTTAATATATTTTGATTTTTTTTTCAAGAACCCTAGTTTTCCTGGGCAAGATTTTATTGTCTTATTGAAGATTCACTAAATGTATGTTCACTCTTACTGAAACAGAGAACAATGAATATTGCCAGGTATATAAATCCAGAGAGATTTGTAAAAGTAGATGGCAAATTAATAAACTGAATTGCATCGCAGCTTTATGGGTTTATTCTATTTTCCTAAGGAATGAAATTATAAAAAATATAAACAAATCGCCATTATAAGAATGGTTAACATTTTTATAAATTTATTATTTTCTTTTTTTTTAAGCAAATACTGATAAACAATACTCAAATTCTTTTGTGTACCTTTATTTTGTTTCCTGCTGGCCTTTAATTTTGGCAAAATATCCAGTTCAGTAAGCATTTAAATTTTTGCGAAAAACAAACAGGAATAATATTTCAGTTTTTGAGTTAATTTAATTATGCATTGAGATGAATTCTTTTGACGTCATTTTAGCTTAATTATAATTCATCAGGTTGCATTCTGTATTTTTACAAAAATAAGCGTTAAAAATTTTGCCTGATGCTTTACAGGCAAATGATGAAAAAGGCTATTCTAAAGAGTACCAAATTCTTTCATTTTTTTTTAAAACCAAATAATCAGGTTTGTTCTTATTTTTTCATATAACGCACCAGTAGCTAAAGGTTTTATATGTTAAAAATCTCATATTGAAATTTCCCACACAACAGATGAGTTATTATCTTAGGTAATTATCATCTCTTGTGCGTGTCATCTGAGAGCTCTCATGTAACAAAAAATGTTAGTTGAAACTACTTTATTAAAAATCCTAAAATGGCATGCACTTCACAATAAACCATATACAACTATAGAGCATTGAGAACACTTCTTCAGACATATATTTCCACAAATTTCCATGTCACTTATAATAAAAAATTATTTTCTGTGTGTTAGATAACGATATGATTCCACTGGCAGTAATAAAATTTTCAAAAAGAAATCTAAATTTTCTTTTATTGAAGATTTTACCACTGCTGTATTTGATTTCATTGTTTTATCTTTCAGGAAATAATCAGGAGCACACATGAACTTTGAGGTTGCTACCATTCGTCATCATCTCTTTATTATCAGAGAAATATCAGCTCACAGCTGCCTATATAAGTATTTATATGTTTTCAGCTGTAAGGACATGAAAATGTCTTGGAAAATAAACACTTAAGAGTTTTAACACTCAATCCTCTTTGAA
This sequence comes from Araneus ventricosus, assembly GCA_013235015.1. Classification (NCBI taxonomy): domain Eukaryota; kingdom Metazoa; phylum Arthropoda; class Arachnida; order Araneae; family Araneidae; genus Araneus; species Araneus ventricosus. The sequence goes on along the minus strand of BGPR01003840.1, from coordinate 96,602 downwards.
AGTGATTAGATATTCTTTGCTATCCAGTCTTCTTACGCTTCTTATCACAGAGTTGTATTTTATACCCTTCAATCAGGTGACTTAGCATATGTTTTTTTCGGGGGGGTCATTTCTTTTTAGTGAAGGTAAATACAACATCAAACTGGAGAATTATCAGAAGTTTACATTTTGCAGTAACCATTTAGCAAGCATCATGTTGGGAAGTAGCCTAATCTGATAACATGAACATTTTAATAGGACTTATATGCGAGGAGAGAAGTAATTTAATACACAACAAACCTTACCAAGAACAAAATACGATATACTAAATTTTGCTTTTCTCAATTGACCCTACCACACTTCGTCCTTCGTTTATGCTTATTAATTCAAGTTTGGTTTCAAAACTAGTCACTTTTCTCTTTCTCTCACCGGATAGCATCCATTAACTGGTATATTTGACGGGTAATAATATGCTAAACCAAAATAGCTTTGAAACGCTTCATAAACAGTAATCGGTTATGAAAGATAACGAGTGGAACTTTCATTACACTTTTATCAACCGCTGTTATTTTGCATAACATACGTTTCCTCCGGTTTTATATGCAGTTTATTTTTCTTCAACCATGCTATATAATATTAACTCCAATTTTAGTAATGAACCATCGTCTTGTCTGTCCCAAAAAACAGTATTCTGACTCTCTAATTTGTTATCCGTACATTCATTAAAACTTTTTACATCTATGGTGTCTGCACTTTTATAGCGATTTTTATGGTATTTTAAGACTATTTTACATATTTTTTCTGTTTGAAATGTTCAGCTTTTAGAGCCTGTATTCTTAACTATTTTTCTACATCGTAACTTCCTTTATAATAATGATTTTGTTGCATCGATTAGGTATTTTGTCACATTTCTATTGAACAGCTTCCAAAGCCAAGAAAGGTTGGTGGTCGACGTTTGAATAATGCGGTTTTAAAAGTCCAAAATTTGAAAAACTGATGGGTGGAAAAGCAGATCTATTTACCAGGAATACTGAAGTATACAAAGTCTTTAATACCTACTTCTATTTTATTTTTTTCCAGAGGAAATTACTAGGGTTGCCGCGTGCGACTCTTCTGCTTTTGCTTTGTTTCAGTACAGTTCTACTGATTGATGGCATCGTGGGGTAAAGGATGTTATTTACATTTGAAGATTGTGATAAAAATATATTCCTGATAGTATGTGGAGTTGATTCCACCATTTTTTCCACTCTGTTTACTTTTTTTATTTTCATTATTATGTGAAAATCACAAAAAACAACAATCATAATTTCCTTAGGAAAAACTTTTTAGATTCTTTGAACCATATTTTAAGTTTTTTCTCCTCTTTTGATGATAAATAAATTACTCTTTTCTTGTAGCCATTTAAATAGACTCAAATCCCATCTATTGTTATTGTAGATTTCTTTTCCTTTTTTTGTCCGATAAAGCTTTATAAAGAGTTCTATGTTCAGTGATACAGACGTAGAGAAAGACGATGAAATTGTATTTTTTTGTTTTGCCTTTTGAATCCAAATCATGTTATTAATTTTACAGCTTATACTGAGCACTTTAATGATTTCCTGCAGCAAATTCTGACGGAGGATTTTCTTTTGAAGATTAAATATCTCACCTTTGCAATATTGATACGTATTTGGTAAATTTTTATCATCACTTGAAACCAAACTGACGATTTTTTCTTTCTTACAAACAATATTAATGGTATTAGGTTTCCAGACCACAGTTTTCAAGCAGCGTCTTTAAATAACTGAAAAAGCTTTAATCCCTCTTTTGGAAAGAACAAACATTCATCCTTCCGTCCATATTTTAAAGTACATTTTGCATGTAACAAAACATTTTATGTTGTAATGACAACTTATAGCTTCAAAAATTTAGTTTTGTGAAAATTAATTTTTCCAATCAAACGAATTTTCCTCACAACGAAAACGAAATCGTTCAAAATGTGACATAATTCTCTGTATTTATCTCCTAAAAATTCTATAACTTTACAAAATCTATGTTGCAGTTTTATCGAATTCCCTTTTTGTTCTATTCGCCATGTCGTCTAACAACTAATCATGTTAATTTCAATTTTAACTCATAACCGCTTATCTCTCTAAGTCTAGTATAAATATATTTAATACATTTTTCTTTCAGCTACTTCTGATAGAAAAATCCTCTTCTGAATAGATTGTAGAGAATACTATTTTACTGAAAACGAATGTCTTCTTTTTCCTCTGAAACACTGACGCTTTGTTACGCAGTCTCTTATCCCAACTTTTTTTTCTTTGTAGTAAAGTTGAACAACAAAAAACAAAGTTTTAAAATGTTTTGTCACCAGAAGTTGAGACATCATTGGACTAAAACTATCAAAAAACAAAAAAAGCATTGTTCGTCTTTTTTTTAAAAAAAATATAACAACCAGAAACATTTCTAAAGGCAACGATTAAAGATATTAAAATGCTTTTTTAAACTTGTACGGCTCTGGAAAAGTAAATGTTGCTCTATTACTCAGCTAAGAGAAATTATTGATTTTTTCTTTAAAGTTAGTTAAATACGAATTAAATTGAAATGATTAATAAATATTACTTACAAAAAAGAAGTATATCCTAAAATTGAACTCTAAATTGACAACAAAAAATTAGAAGCTGGTTACAAGATAATTTCAGGTTAGAAATCGATATGAAATTATAACAGTGTCAGACTGTACTGGACTGATTATTCGTTACATCTGTCTTTAATCGAAATATGTTAAATACATGTTAGTTTGTTACCCAAGTGACTCGTGCTCGGGAAGAATTTGAATTTATTCTTTTTTTTAATTCACGAATGTAAATGCTTTGCTGCATTTGAAAGGGAAAGTAAGTTCTTGATGGTTGATAATATTTAACTGACGGCCGACAGGTGGAGTGTACTGTACATACATGCTGATAGCTGTGTAAATTGTTTATCTACGCTAATATGACCCCTTGTACTACTGTTATTTGTACGTGGATGTAGAGGTAGTGTGGGCTGACACACGTGAACACGCCATGTATAGCTGCCCATGAAAAATAATGTTTTTCCAAATGTACGCCTGCCACTTGTGTGTCTGGCCCCTGAGCTTCCCCGCAAAATGATATTTTCCAGGGGTTTGTTACCTTTTGAGCTTTCGAGATGATAAATCCCTCTAAAGTTATCGAAGAAAGTAATTAAACACTCTCTCTTCTCCCTATACTTCTCATAACAGTGGCTTCCCCTGAGTTTGTACCAGTGTGTAATTTTAACTGTGTGCCATAGCGCAGTCTCGGCATATCGAGGTTATTTATTAGGGAGTACTGTACACCAGACTATCATTCTAGGCTTGTCGAAGGTGCTCCCGGCAATCTAAGATCTTGAAGAGCTCTACAGAATATTGCCCTTGTTAATGCCCATTACTGCATTCAGAAGGATATTTGTAATATCTCACTCAGAAAACTCAAACAAAACATCGAGAATAATTACTCAACGTCATTGATCACTGTAAACTTTATTAAAAAAGCTGTAAATGCTACTACAACAGGAAACCGAAGTGTCCTTCATGTTCATGTCTGGCCCTGAGCCTGCAAAATGATATATTTTCTTTAAAGGGATTTGTTAGCCTTTTGAAGTGAGATATTAAATCCTTCAGTACATTTAAGGTGTGGAATTAAAACACTTCTCTTTCTCCCTCTCTATATCACCGCACAGTAGTAGATTTTAAGATGCCTGGATCTAGGTGTACAGGCAGTGTGCCATTGGCAGTCTCGGCATATCAAGATTACATTATTTGTAGTACTGGCACACCGACATTCAATCTCGGCTTGTCGGAAGGTGCCCATGAATTTCAGATGTTGAAGAGCTCTACAGAATATGATGCCCTTGTAAATGTCCATTACCGTATCTGCTGGTGATGATATTTGTAACAGTGGGATGGCACTAGAGGGGAACCGGGGAGCCAGGGGCCCCCTTTCGGAGTTAAGCAGCCCCCCCCTGTCAGTAAAAATTTTGCATCCCTTGTCAGGGATATTTTTTTAGCCGGGTATTCAACTGTAGTTGATAAATAATAATCTGGCGAAAATTTGAGACCACAGATTCGAAACTATTCAGTACCATTCACACTCCGCCCCCCCTGTCGGGGAAAACTTAGCGCCATTCCTGTTCTGTAATATCTCACTGCGAAAATTAAACAAAACATTGAGAGAATAATTCAAAACGTCATTGGATCACTGTGTAACTGGCATTAAAAGTTGTAAATGCTACCATAACAGGAAAACCGGAAGTGTAGTCTCCCTTTGTTAATGTTAAAAGCACATATTTTTTATATTAACTTTTAACACTGGCAAAAGCCTATGAAACAGTAATTGGTTTAAATTTATTTCTTATAAGAATAAAAAAAAGATCTAGAAATATACAAAATATTTTTAAAACCTTATCAACAATCAGAGAAAACATTTCATCGTAATGTAATTCATAGCATTGAAAAGATCATTTTCTATCTTAAATGGCATAAAATAATTGTTGTTCAATTAAAGATTTCCCAGAAGTTACTGGGTAAAACGTAAGCAATAGGCTTAAAAGCGGCTAATGTTCGTTATTAATTAAATATCTTAAGAACTAATTAACTCTGAAAGCTGAAAATAGCACCTTGTGTGTAAATTCATGTACATTCACTTAGGAGGAGTTCTTGTGAGATTAATCGACTGACGGACAGACATATGTAATTTCTGCCTATTTTATAGGATATTTATGTTCATACAAAATTTTCAGAAATAAAGATAAATTAGTTGAAAGTCTAACCGTTTCCTGAAGAGCGAAATAGGTATAAATTTGTGTTATTTGAAAACGTCTTCTGCAAATAAAATTTAAAAATTAATAAATAAATTGAAATTAAAGATACCAGAAAAAATATCATTGAAAAGGTAAAATATTTATCTTTCAGATGGTAAAAATAATGTGTATCGGACAATTTGTTTCTAAGTTACAGCGGGAAAAAGGATTACATGATAGTTGATTTTAAAACACCATTCTGCTGTTTTCTTTTCGCATTCCCAAGTATCAATACCACAGTTTATCCTTAATAATATAATAAATGCGAAAGTGTGTCTGTCTGTCTGTCTGTCTGTTTGTTGCTTATCACGACCAAACTACCAAACCAATGGATGAAAAATTGGCAGAGTTGTAGCTTCAAAACCCAAGAACTGACATACAGGGTGAATCACGCCTGTCAAGTTTTCGTTAACTAATTATTTTTACCAATTAGATTAAAAATAGTTAACAATAAGGCCCATTGACTCCGGGTGATTCGTGATGACGATTTTTATTTTTCAACTAGCTGTTACCCAAGACTTCGTACAGCGAAGAATTCTAATTATTCTTTTTTTTAATTCAATCGAACTGTAAAGTGTTTTTTGAGTCTTGAGTAGAGGAAAGAAAAAGTTCTGACGAGTGATAATGACTGATTGACGGTACAGCGGTAGAATTGTACTGTCATGGCGTTGATATAGTAGTAAATCTGTCGTTATGGCATGATGATACTCTTTTAGCATACCACGTTATTTGCACGGATGTAGAGGTTGTGGGTATTGTACACATCGTGAATTACCATTATAGCTCCTAAGTGGAAAATATGGTTTTTCGGTAAATGACGCCCGCCGCCACATTGTGTGTCATTGCGCAGTCCCAGTGATATCGAGGTATGCATTATAGCTACTGGCTAACCATTCACGACATTCTAGGGTCTTGTCGGAAGGTGCCCTGTCAATCTCCAAGATCTTGAAAGGAGCTCTATGAGAATATGATGTCTCTTCGTTAATGCCCATTACTGTATCTACAGAAGAATATTCTGAATACTCACTTGAAAAGTTAAACAAAACATCGAGAGAATAATTCACTAAGTCATTGGATCACATGTGTAAACGTATTAAAAGCGTAAATGTTACCTACAACAGGGAAACCGGAAGTGTAGTCCTCTTTGTTTTATTTTCTTGCGTCAAAGAAAGTCAATATTTTCTTATATTAATTTTAATACTGGCTAAAGCCGCGCGCGAAACAGTAATTTGGCTTGAATTTATTTCTATAAGAATGAAAAAGTATTGATTATAAATTCTAAAAATGGATTTTAAAACCTTTATAAATCGGAAAACATTTCATCGTACAAGAATTAATAGCATTAAAAAAAATCATTTTTGGTCTTAAAATGGCATAATTAATATCTGTTGTTCTACATAAGATTTCTAGAAGTTATTGGCAAAAACGTTACATTAGGGCTGTAAAAAAGCGGCTACAATGTTCGTTATTTAATTAAATATCTTAAGAACTAATAACCTGGAAAGTGAAAATAACACCTTTGACCTAAAAATATGCCTCCATGAATGCCGTGTAAATTTCACGTCGCTACGTTCACTCGTCGAGGAGTTCTTGTGACCGACTCTGATCGACTGACAGACAGAAGATAATGTAAATTTGCCTTATTTTATGGATACTTATAACATATAGCAAAAATTTCTAGAAATAAAGGTAAATTAGTTCAAAGTCTCAACCTATTCTAGCAACATGAGTAGCTATAAATCTCCATGTTATTTCAAAATCAATTGACGTAAAATTTAAAATAATAAAAATTGAATTGAAAAATGTCACAGAAATAAAATTGTATCATTGAAAAGGTAAAATGTTATCTTAAGATGGTATAAATATAATTTGTACTGCTGACACTTGTTCTGGAGTTACAGCGGAAAAAAAAGTGATTACGTGATAGTTGATTTTAAAAATAATTTATTCCCATAGTTCTGCATCCCTGAGAAGCTCCACGTGACAGTTTATTGAAAAATAAAAAAATCTTCATCGCGAACGCGGAGTCAATGGGTTTTTTCTTTGTTAATTATTTTAATCTGTAGTCAAAAATAATTAATTTAATGTGATTTCACCCAGCTCTATGTCCATATTCTTGGATTTGAAGCGTAGAATTCTGCCAATTTTCATCCAAATCGTTTGGTAGTGTGGTCGGAAAGCTTAACAAACAGACAGATGTAGGTGATAGATAGAGTAGACAGACAGACAGACAGACACACTTTCTGCATTTATTATATTATTAAGGATAAACTGTCACGTGATACTTTAGAATGCGGAAAACATGTGGAATAAATATTTTAAAAAATCAACTATCACGTAATCATTTTTCCGCTGTAACTCTTGCAACAAATTGTTCGATAAACATTATTTTTTATACCATCTTAAAGATAAAGTTTTACCTTTCAATGATGACACCAACCATTCTTATACTTTCATCCACCTTATTACCCCAACCTTACGCAGACGACGGAACAACGCAAATTATAGGCCAATTATTTGAAATTTGTTAGATTCAATTAATTTGTTTTATTCTTTAGAAAATTTTTCATATTTAGGCATCCATAGGTCAGTACTTAAGATAAATTAAATTGTCGATTGCGGTTCAGCGAACTCCCTCCCAAACAAAGTAGAATTTGTTAATACGGCATTCTTATTATTAGTTTTATAAATGAGTTGCAAATAGTTTTCAACCTCAGAGTTAATTGCTCCAAGATGACAACAATTTGAATAGCCAGTCGCTTAGTCTAAGGCCAGTCGATCTCCTAGAGTCTAGCGACAACAATTATATGATTAATGCCATTTTAAAGACTGAGAAAATGATCTTTTTTAATGCTATTAATATTCCCATTGCACGAACAGCCATTATCAATATAAAGCTACCTAAAAAAATATGCAACGCAATTCTCAACAAAGCTTTCACATTCTTGAAATAAATTACTAAATTACTGTTTCCGCGTGTGGTTTTTTAAGCCAGTGTTGAGGTTTTCGCCAATATAAAGAATGTTGCTTTTTCAATTATAACAACAAAGGATACCATTTGGTTTTTCAGCGGTGATTACAATCTTTATTTAATAGCGAATAGACAGTGATAATGATGCCAGTAAATTGCCCCTGATTTCTGTTTAACTTTCACAAGCGGTAGCATTACAGAATATCTCCTGCAGATACGGCACGGGCACAACATGTATAATCACATTATGCAGAGCCTTCAAGACCTTTCGGAATCAATAAAGCACCTTCCGACAAGCCCAGAACGGATACAGTCGGTGCCAGCAATTACTAATACGTAACCTCGATATACCGAGACCGCAATGACATATGCGGCGTAAATTGGAAAACCATAGCTCACAACTATAGGCCCGTTCATTTGTATACAGCTCATCATGGCCTTCTAAGATCTGCGTAATTGGTATAAAGTCATTTATAGATAAATACTTGAGATATTCTGAGACATACAGACATTTTACCAGTTGTTCATTTAGAATCTTTTTTTTTTCTCAATAATAAACAGAAGATTTTGTGAATTAAAAGATGAGGTGATGAGCTGCGGTAACAGCTAGTTGAAAAATAAAATCTTCATCGCGAATCACGGAGTCAATGGCCTTATTTATATTTGTTAACTATTTTTAATCTGTAGTCAAAAATAATTAATTTAACTTGATTTCACCTAGCCTATGTCCTTTCTGGGGTTTCAAGCTACAACTCTGCCAATTTTCATCCAAATCGGTTTGGTAATTTGGTCGTGAAAGCTTAACAAACAGACAGACAGACACACTTTCGCATTTATTATATTACTAGCTGTTACCCGCGACTTCGTGCGCGAAGAATTTGAATTAATCTATTTTTTAATTCACGAATGTAAATGTTTTGTTGCATTTTGAAAGGGGAAAGGAAAAGTTCTGACGGTTGATAATACTTAATTCGACGGCTGACAGGAGTGTACTGTACATGTATGCTGATATAGTTTTGTACATTGCTTATCTATGATAATATACTCTTGTATACCACATTATTTGCACGGATGTAGAGGTTATGTGGGCTGGACAAACATGAACACGTCATATATAGTTGCCCATGCGAAAAATACGGTTTTTCCAAATGTACGCCTGCCACTTTAAGTACCTGGCCCTGAGCCTGGCAAATGATGTTTTTAAAGGGATTTGTTGCCTTCTGAACTGAGATGATAAATCCTTCGGTATTATCGGAAGGCGTTTAATTAAAACACTCTCTCTTCTCCCTATATCAGTCATAACAGTAGCTTTCATGACGTTTGGACCTAGGTGTGTAATTTGTGACCGTGTGCCATTGCGCAGTCTCTATATCGAGGTTACGTATTAGTAGTACTGGCACACTGACTGTCATGCTAGGCTTGTCGGAAGGTGCCCCTGACAATTCCAAGATCTTGAATAGCTCTACAGAATATGATGCTCCTTGTTAATGCCCATTACCGTATCTACAGAAGAATATTCTGTAATATTCACTGTGAAAATTAAACAAAACATCTAGACAATAATTCACTAACGTCATTGGATCACTGTGTAACCGTATTAAAAGCTGTAAATGCTACCACAACAGGAAACCGGAAGTGTAAAGTCTCCTTTGTTATTTATGGTCAAAGAAAGCAATATTTTCTTATATTAATTTTAACACTGGCAAAAGCCCGCGAGCGAAACAGTAATTTGGCTTGAATTTATCTCTATAAGAATAAAAAGTATTATTAGAAATTACGTTAAAAAATATTTTTAAACCTTTATATCAATCGGAGAAAACATTTCATCGCAATGGAATTAATAGCATTAAAAAGATCATTTTCTAGTCTTTAAAATGGCATAAATATAATTGTTGTCTATTAAAGATTTCAGAAGTTATTGGCAAAAAACGTCTAAGCATTAGGCTTAAAAGCGGCTAATGTTCGTTATTTAATTAAATATCTTAAGAACTAATTAAATCTGAAAGTTGAAAATAACACCTTTGACATAAAAATATGCTCTAGAATGCCGTGTGTAAATTTCACGTCGCTACCGTTCACCGTTTAGCAGGAGTTCTTGTGACCGACCGATCGACCGACAGACAGACAGATACATGTAAATTCTGCCTTATTTTATGGATACTTATAAATATAAGCCAAATTTTCAGAAATAAAGGTAAATTAGTTCAAAGTCTAACCATTTCTTAGCAAATGAGTAGCTATAAATTTGCGTTATTTCAAAGTCGTCTGCACGTAAAATTTAAAAAATTAATAAAAATTGAATGAAAACGTCACAGAAATAAAATTGGTATCATTGAAAAGGTAAAATTTTTATCTTCAAGATGGTATAAATATAATTTGTATCGGACAATTTGTTCCGAAGTTACAGAGGAAAAAATGATTACGTGATAGTTGATTTTAAAAATAATTTATTCCACATGTTTTCGCATTCCTGAAGGATCACGTGACAGTTTATTGAAAAATAAATTTCTTCATCGCGAATCGCGGAGTCATTGGGCTTTCTTTGTTAACTATTTTTAATCTGTAGTCAAAAATAATTAATTTAACGTGATTTCACCTAGCCTATGTCCGTTCTTGGGTTTGAAGCTACAACTCTGCCAATTTTCATCCAAATCGGTTTGGTATTTTTGTCGTGAAAGCTTAACAAACAGACAGACAGACAGATAGACAGACAGACACACTTTCGCATTTATTATATTACTAGCTGTTACCCGCGACTTCGTGCGCGAAGAATTTGAATTATTCTTTTTTTTTAATTCAAGATTGTAAATGTTTTGTTGCATTTTTAAAGGAGAAAGTAAAAGTTCTGACGGAGATAATACTTAATTGGACGGCTGACAGGATTGTACTGTACATGTATGCTGATATAGTTATGCAAATTGTTTATCTATTCTAATATACTTTTGTATACCACATTATTTCCAAGGATGTAGAGGTTGTGAGGGCAGGACACACGTGAACACGACATGTATCGTTGCCCATGCGAAAAATATGGTTTTTCCAAATGTACATTTGCCACTTTCAGTATCTGCCCCTGAGCCTGGCAAATGACATTTTTAAAGGGATTTGTTGCCTTCTGAACTGAGATGATAAATCCTTCGGCATTATCGGAAGGTGTGGAATTAAAATACTCTCTCTTCTCCCTATATCAGTCGTAACAGTAGCTTTCATGACGTTTGCACCTTGGTGTGTAATTTGCGACCGTGTGCCATTGTGCAGTCTCGGTATATCGAGGTTGCGTATTAGTAGTATTGGCACACCGGCATTCAATCTCGGCTTGTCGGAAGGTGCCCTGACAATTCTAAGATGTTGAAGAGCTCTACAGTATGTGATGTTCCTTGTTAATGCCCATTACCGTATCTACAGATGGATATTCTGTAATACCTCACTGTGAAAGTTACACAAAACATCGAGGGAATAATTCATTACCGTCATTGGATCACTGTGTAACCGCATTAAAAGCTGCAAATGCTACGACAACAGGAACTCGGAAGTGTAAATTCTCTTTTGTTGTTAATGGTCAAAGAAAGCAATATTTTCTTATATTAACTTTAACACTGGCAAAAGCCCGCGCGCGAAACAGTAATTTGGCTTGAATTTATTTCTATAAGAATAAAAAGTATTGTCAGAAATTACGTTAAAAATATTTTTAAACCTTTATATCTATCAGAGAAAACATTTCATCGGAATGGAATTAATAGCATTAAAAAGCATCATTTTCTGGTCTTTAAAATGGCATAAAAATAATTGTTGTCTAATAAAGATTTCAGAAGTTATTGGCAAAAAACGTCTAAGCAATAGGCTTAAAAGCGGCTAATGTTCGTTATTTAATTAAATATCTTAAGAACAAATTAACTCTGAAAGTTGAAAATAGCACCTTGTCTGTAAATTTCATGTCGCTAACGTTCACCGTTTAGGAGGAGTTCTTGTGACCGACCTATCGATCAACAGACAGAACAGATACATGTAATTTCTGCCTTGTTTTATAAATATTTATAAATAAAGATAAATTAGTTCAAAGTCTAACCGTTTCCTAGCAGCGAAGTAGGTATAAATTTGCGTTATTTCATAATCGTCTGCACGTAAAATTTAAAAAACTAATAAAAATTGAATGAAAAATGTCACAGAAATAAAATTAATATCATTGAAAAGGTAAAATTTATATCTTTAAGACGGTATAAAAATACTTTGTATCGGACAATTTGTTCCGAAGTTACAGCGGATAAATTATTACGTGATAGTTGATTTAAAAAATAATTTATTTCACATGTTTTCGCATTCCTGAAGGATCACGTGACAGTAGAATGAAAAATAAAAATCTTCATCGCGAATCGTGGAGTCAATGGGCTTTCTTTGTTAACTACTTTTAATCTGTAGTCAAAAATAATAAATTTAACGTGATTTCACCTAGCCTATGTCCGTTCTCGGGTTTCAAGCTACAACTCTGCCAATTTTCATCCAAATCGGTTTTGTGGTTTGGTCGTGAAAGCTTAACAAACAGACAGACAGACAGAAAGACAGACAGATAGACAGACAGACACACTTTCGCATTTATTATATTATTAAGGATTAAAGATTAATGATGTTCAAAAGAGTATTAAATCATCTATACATTAATTTATAGCACAACAACTAAAATCATACGTTTGATGTTTAATAGATAAATGATATTCTGGAAATGAAATTCTGACTTGAAGTTTGAAATAATTATTTGATATCAAACATATTATATTCTGATAATTAATTTTATGCACGATAAGAAATTTTTCATAATACAGTGTTCTAAAATCGAATAACATCAAATGAAAATTATCAGATTCAAACTTTACCAACAGAGGTACTGTTAGTAGAAATAATAAGAAGCAATTGTTGTTCGAGTCGAAATTCGAAAAATATCATCGTAACTTTTTAAGCTTCATTTAAAATATTTTCAAACTGTAATTAAAATTAATTTCACGAAAGAGGGATACATTTAGTGAAGGGAAAGATTATTCTTAGAGTAAAAAATTATTCTAAATTTTCATATGAAGAGATAACATTCCTGCTAGGGAGACTAATATTTGGAAAAGACATTATCATTGACAGTGAAAATTCCCTTCTTGATCAAGCATTTAATATAACGAAATATTCTTAGAAAACCAATGATAATAGAGAAATATTTACAACTAGCTGTTACCCGCGACTTCGAGCGTGAAGAATTTGAATTATTATTTTTTTTAATTCACGAATGTAAATGTTTTGTTGCATTTTGAAAGGGGAAAGTAAAAGTTCTGACGGTTAATAATACTTAATTGGACGGCTGACGGGAGTATACTGTACATGTATGCTGATATGTTATGTACATTGCTTATCTATGCTAATACACTTTTGTATATCACGTTATTTGCACAAATGTAGAGGTTGTGTGGGCTGGACACACGTGAGCACGCCACATATAGTTAGTTGCCCATGCGAAATATATGGTTTTTGCAAATGTACGCCTGCCACTTTTAGTGTCTGGCCATGAGACTGGCGAATGTTATTTTTAAAGGGATTTGTTATGTTTTGAATTGAGATGATAAATCCTTTGGTATTGGTAGGAGTGACATTAAAACACTCTCTGTTCTCCCTATATCAGTCATAGCAGTAGCTTTCATGACTGTTGGACCTAGGTGTGTAATTTGTAACCGTGTGCCAATGCGCAGTCTCGGTATATCGAGGTTAGGTAATAGTAATACTGGCACACCGACTATCAATCTCCGCTTGTCGGAAGTCGCCTCTGACAATTCTAAGATGTTGAAGAGCTCTACAGGATATGATGTTCCTTGTTAATGCCCATTACCGTATCTACAGATAGATATTCTGTAATACCTCACTGTGAAAGTTAAACAAAACATCGAGAGAATAATTCACTAACGTCATTGGATCACTGTGTAACCGTATTAAAAGCTTAAAATGCTACCACAACAAGAAAAACCGGAAGTGTAAAGTCTCCTTTGTTGTTTATGGTCAAAGAAAGCAAAATTTTCTTATATTAGCTTTAACACTGGCAAAAGTACATGCGCGAAACGGTAATATGGCTTGAATTTATTTCTATAAGAATAAAAAGTATTGTTAGAAATTACATTAAAAATAATTTTAAACCTTAATAATAATAAGAGAAAACATTTCATCGCAATGGAAAGAATAGCATTGAAAAGATCATTTTCTGGTCTTTAAAATGGCATAAAAATAATTGTTGTCTAATAAATATTTCAGAAGTTATTGGTAAAAAAACTTATAAGCATTAGGCTTAAAAGCGGCTAATTTTCGTTACTTAATTACATATCTTAAGAACTAATTAACTCTGAAAGTTAAAAATAGTACCTTTGACTACCTAGAAATATGCTCTAGAATGTCCTGTGCAAATTTCATGTCGCTACCGTTTACCGCTTAGGAGGAGTTCTTGTGACCGACCGACCGACAGACAGATACATATAATTCCTGCCTTATTTTATAGATATTTATAAACATAAGCAAAATTTTCAGAAATAAAGATAAATTAGTTCAAAGTCTAACCGTTTCCTAGCAGCGAAGTAGGTATAAATTTGCGTTATTTCAAAATCGTCTGCACGTAAAAAATTATTAAACTTTAAAAAATGAACAAAAATTGAAGGAAAAACTTCACAGAAATAAAATTAATATCAATGAAAAGGTACAATTTGGAACTTTATGTTGGTATAAAAATCATTTTTATCGACCCATTTGTTTCGATGTTACAGAGGAAAAAATGATCACGTGATAGTTGATTTTAAAAATAATTTATTCCACGTGTTTTCGTATTCTTGAAGGATCACGTGACAGTTGATTGAAAAATAAAATAATCTTCATCGAGAATCGCTGACTCAATGGGCTTTGTTAATTATTTAATTGTTGTCTGTAGTCAAAAATAATTAATTTAACGTGATTTCAGCTAGCCTATGTCCGTTCTTGGGTTTCAGGCTACAACTCTGCCAATTTTCATTCAAATCGGATTGGCAGTTTTTCCGTGAAAGCTTAACAAACAGACAGACAGACACACTTTCACATTTATGATATTACTAGCTGTTACCCGCGATTTCGTGCGCGAAGAATTTGAATTATTCTTTTTTTAATTCACGAATGTAAATAAATGTTTTGTTGCATTTTGAATGGGGAAAGTAAAAGTTCTGACGGTTGATAATACTTAATTGGACGGCTAACAGGAGTGTACTATACATGCATGCTGATATAGTTATGTAAATTGTTTATCTATGATAATATACTTTTGTATGCCACGCTATGTGCACGGATGTAGAGGTTGTGTGGGCTGGACACACGTGAACATGCCACATGTAGTTGCCCATGCGAAAAATATGGTTTTTCCAAATGTACCCCTGCCGCTTTCAGTGTCTGGCCCTGAGCCTGGCAAATGATATTTTTAAAGGGATTTGTTACCTTTGGAACTGAGATGATAAATCCGGAAGGCGTGGAATTAAGGCACTCTCTCTTCTCCCTATATCAGTCATAGCAGTAGCTTTCATGACGTTTGGACCTAGGTGTGTAATTTGTAACCGTGTGCCATTGCGCAGTCTCGGTATATCGAGGTTACGTATTAGTAGTACTGGCACACCGACATTCAATCTCGGCTTGTCGGAAGGTGCCCTGACAATTCTAAGATGTTAAAAAGCTCTACAGAATATGATGTTTCTTGTTAATGTCCATTACCGTATCTACAGATGGATATTCTGTAATGTCTCACTGTGAAAATTAAACAAAACATCGAGAGAATAATTCTCTAACGTCATTGGATCTCTGTGTAACCGTTTTAAAAGCTGTAAATGCTGCCACAACAGGAAAACGGAATTGTAAAGACTCCTTTGTTGATTATGGTCAAAGAAAGCAATATTTTCTTATATTAACTTTAACACTTTAACTAACTTCAACTTTAACCCGCGGGCGAAACAATAATTTGGCTTGAATTTATTTCTATAAGAATAGAAAGTATTGTTAGAAAATTCAAGTATGAAATTAACAATTTTAAACCTTAATAACAATCAGAGAAAACATTTCATCGCAATGGAATTAAAAGCATTAAAAAGATCATTTTCTGGTCTTTAAAATGGCATAAAAATAATTGTTGTCTAATAAATATTTCAGAAGTTATTGGCAAAAAACGTCTAAGCATTAGGCTTAAAAGCGGCTAATTTTCGTTATTTAATTAAATATCTTAAGAACTAATTAACTCTGAAAGTTGAAAACAGAACCTTTGACCTAGAAATATGCTCTAGAATGTCGTGTGTAAATTTCATGTCGCTACCGTTCACCATTTAGGAGGAGTTCTTGTGACCAACCGACAGACAGACAGATACATATAATTCCTGCCTTATTTTATAGATATTTATAAAGATAAGCAAAATTTTCAGAAATAAAGGTAAATTAGTTGAAAGTCTAACCGTTTCCTAGCAACAGAGTAGCTATAAATTTGCGTTATTTCCAAATCGTCTGCACGTAATTAAATTTATTAAACTTTAAAAAATTAATAAAAATTGAAGGAAATATGTCACAGAAAATAAATTGATGTCATTGAAAAGGTGAACGTTTGAACTTTAAGATGGTATAAAATTAAAATTTATCGGACAATTTGTTCCGAATTTACGGCGGAAAAAAGGATCACGTGATAGTTGATTTTAAAAATAATTTATTTCACTTGTTTTCGCATTCTTGAAGGATCACGTGACAGTTGATTGAAAAATAAAATAATCTTCAGCACGAATCGCGGAGTGAATGGGCTTTCTTTGTTAATTAATTTTAATCTGTAGTCAAAAATAATTAATTTAACGTGATTTCACCTACACTATGTCCGTTCCTGGGTTTCAAGCTAAAACTCTGCCAATTTTCATCCAAATCGGTTTGGTAGTTTTGCCGTGTAAGTTTAACAAACAGACAGACAGACAGACACACTTTCACATTTATTATATTATTAAGGATAAGGATTAAGGATCTGAAGAAATCTCCATATTCAGAATTCTAGGCCTGGGATGAAATTATGCTTATAAATTAATGTAAATTCAGCATGTTAGGGAATGTTAAGCAGATCAATATTTTCGAGCAAAAACAAATAAAGTTTGCAATAAAATTAAAATAAAAGCTATAAACCTGGTTATATTGAAAAATGGCAATTTGCGATTGTTTCTAGGTTCTCAAAGAAAATTACAGGGAAAACTCTTTAAATGGAATTTTAATGCAAGGAAATCAGACAGAATGTGTTCATCAAAAACAGTTCATCTTTACATCCTAAATAATATAAATTTTCGCAAGATGCTTCCACAATTTGAATTTGGACATCAAATTGAGGATATGAGAAATAAATTATAAAATGATATTAATATTCAACCAGTGACATTAAATACGTTATCAAGAAAAGTGAAATACCCTTCAGAAACTAATCCTAAACTTATATATCTCATGTCATAATATTAAATAATGGGGAAACAAATGAATCACACCTTTAAAAATGTTTCTTTATAATATAAAGAAAAAGAACTCAAATACATGACAAATTATAACTTATTTTTCTACAATTAATTAAAATAATTTTGTTTATAATATAAAGTGTTCAGTGATCAAAAAATTCATATTGTTTGTATTCTTGAAATATTGTATTTTTATTTTAATTTAGCAACAATATTTTAAAAGATTTAGTCAATGATTTATTATTGAATCACATACTCAAATTTGTATTTAACTCTTTAACAACGACACTGTTTTCCTCTCCATTCAATGATAAGCATCTGATCGCCCGACACCGCCCGAACCGTCATTACAGGGTTAAAGTTAATACCGCACAGATATTTTTGTTTATAATTGCATATCATCTGCAATAATTCGTCTCTATAGATATACTGTATTTTCCTTTCAACATGAAAATAAGTAAAAATCTATAACTTAGATCCACAATAGAACTGATTCATATGACGTTGCAGGCAAAAAAAGCTGCTCATATCATCTAACATTCGTGCGTCACGTCCCTTTTTCCTTCTGCAACCTGAGTAGTGGATTTAAAAACTGAATAGGCTCTCGTATTTGATATCTGTCATGTGAGTTTGGCCTGATTGCATTGTTTCAACTAAATTTAATTTCCAGATGACCAATGAACCAAATGGTCATTAACTATTACGCTGAAAGGTAAACTTAAGGTTAAATGGTATAACGTAATCCTCCACATATTCGATAAGTTAAATTTCATTGACATTTGGTATATAGATTGTATGCATAATAATAACTTCTTTATCCAGTTTGCCCTTAACCGTTCTGATAGTTAGTCTACAATTTTAAACTCATCACATGCATGTGAATAACACTCCTGATTATTCATTACCATCCCAATTGCTAACTTTCTGAACTCTAACGAGGGAATGCCCAAAGCGAAGCAATAGAATACCTCTAAGATGCAACAAAGGCAGCAAGCTCCTTAAGCTCTTTTCATTGAACGGACACCGATTCATTTCGTCTATTTATTGCCATGGATCTAATACCTATTGTTTCGGGAGTCAGGGAATAAAGCTTCTACCTCTAGAGACCACCTGTTTTAGGCCAGTCTGCACTGCATTGTCCAGATCCTCTTAAGGCGATCAGAGCAATTTCGAGAGAAGTGCAAGATGTACAGAAGTTTAATGGCATATTATACTGGTAGCTAGCAATGGCCTTTTGTCTTAAGAAATCTTATTTATTGAGGGAGTAGTATATCTCTTAATGAATGGCGGAAGCTACTCTCAAGACAACTGTTGCATTTAAATTCGAACGGTTCAAAAAGTTTGGAAAGCGAGGGGGGGTTGTATTTTAAAACAAAACACTGATTGAACAAATCAAAGCGTGTAATATGTCAAAAATATTTTCCACTAATTATTAAAATTATATTTAAATCTTTTTATGACACTTACTATAACTGAGCAAAAACTGTAGCAATTTACACTGATCGTGAAATTATTAGGTGTATTAAATTTTTTATAGATATGTATTAAATTTTTTATAGATATGCATTAAATTTTTTATATATATGTATTAAATATTTTTATAGATGTGAAGGAACAAAATGCAGCATAGGAACGAAGTTTGGACAGATAATTGCCGCCTCAGCAGTTACCCTCAGCCAACTAACCACGACTCAAAAATTTTAAATCTATCCCTATTCCGTATTAATATTCTCTCTACAGAAATCACTGTCTGATATCGAAAATAATTAGAATAAAATTTATTCGAAATAGACCCATATCAGAAAATTATTTTGAAATGTTTACAATTGTGTGTATATAAATGTTTAACCCAAGGTAATCCGCCTAAGTTAGAAATCGATTTTCAGCCAAAATGCACAAAACATTTTTATCATTTCATCTAAAAGCTTATACTTTCTGATTTTCGAAACTGTTTTTATTTTATTTATACGACACCCAAAAAGGAAACTAGAGCCTTTTTTGGAAACATCGAGCACTGAAAACGAAAAAGGAAATAGATTGATTGGGAAACAATTTTCAGTATTTTTAACCATATAATTAATATTCTCTTTAATTTATTGTTTTATACAATTATTTATGCCTTTTTTAATTATTTTTTAATGTTTCCGGAAGAGAGTTGGGTCTAGATTCAGAAAATTAAAAAATAAACACAAAGGTCTGGGAGGTTTGAGTTAGCTGACAGACAATTTTATTGATAAACTTCAAAATTATTATGGGATAGCCATAAGAAGCAACACAAATAAATTAGATGCAATATTAAGCTCTGTATTGACAACTTTTTTCATCTTTGCCATAATAAATGTCAACCAATACATTTACAGAATCCGACGGGCACTGACAGTTGACACTCTCTTACCTGTAACAAAGTTGCTCGGGAAAAAAAATAAATGGGCTAAAAAGAGTAAAATCACCCAGTAGGTGAAAAAAGAGGGTATAATGTATAAATAGGGTATAATGTGACGAATTTTAAGTAAATTTCTGAATAAATTTATATTAAAAAATGTGTTTTTGTACTTTAAACGTGTTTTTCTCAAAACCGAAAATTTCATGAAATTCCCATACCTGTGACATGATTTCTGAAACACTTTCTGTGATACACTTTTCAAACTTGGTATGCATATTTTATATGTCATTACCTAGATTGTGTACTAGACTAATCCCAAATGCATCATAATTTTGAATTTTCTAGCCTGTTATTGTGTTGATAGTTGTGCAAATATTAGGAAAATTCTGTATTATTAACTTCAAATACGTATAAAAAATTTATTTTTTAAAATTTTCATTAGATTCTAGTACATTCTCTATACAAACGTGTTTAAAGTATCCCAACATAATTTATTTGAAATTTTATCATTATATTTTGTTTAAATGTGTCATGAGTTTTTGTAAATTTTTGTTAAATTTCACTCTAAAATTTCACTTTTAAAACAATCTGTGATAAATGAAAAAGTTTTTGTTTCTTAAATTAAAGTTTTTATGCAATTATGATTATAAAATGTGATTGCAATATTTGTTTTAATGATATTTCTCAAAATGGACTCCGAACGTATGCGGACACCTTGAAATAATGGGTTAAACATTTATATACACACCATTGTAAATACCGAAAAATTGAATAAAATTGAGATTGAGATATGAGAGAAAAATGAGATTGAGATTCGAGAAAAGAATGGTACCGTTGCATTCAGAAGCTCATTTACTTCGGAAAATACTCATAGAACTTATCGATAAAGCGTACATAAAATTTGCCAATATGAAACTGCACAACACGAAATTTGCTTAATATCGCGATTATCTCGATAACTAATTGAGATACTGAGAAACGAATGAAACCGTTGCATTCAGAAGCTCATTTTGTCGCAATTTTTCAATAATATTCTGTATACAGTAGAACCTCGATTATCAGAAACTCTTTTAACCGGGACCTCGTTTAACCGACGTCGGTTTCCTTATGTTTTTTTGGTAAATAAAAAATATCACTTCAAGGTCATCTTCGGCGGCAGCTATTCCTACTACAGGCCGATATCTTATCTCTTTCTCCCCCCCCTCTCCATCCTTCCCTCCTGTCGGAAATCCTATTCTATTGTCCCCTTTCCCTAAAATTCCATTCATCTCCAAGACCATCTGCCTTCTGCCTTTCTATTGGCTACTTTCTGTCTGACTCATAAGGGTTGGCTTTATCGAAATGTGACAAAAACGCGTTTTGTTAACAGTAAAACAGAAGTTCCAAATTGTGAGCAGAATTTAAGCAGGTGAGACTTTAACCAAATTGTCAACAGAATTTGGTGTTGGAATATCAACACTCGGGTATATGAGACGTAATTCTGAAAAAATCAAAAAGTTTTATGCAGCGTCCAATGGCAAATCAACTAATTTCGGGAAAACTATGAAATGCGCGAATGATGAAGAAAAGGACAACGTTCTTTACAAATAGTTTATTTAGAAAAGGAGTGAAGGAGCACCAATATCCGGGATAATGTTCAACAAAAAGCTCTGAATTTCAATTCTAAACTCGGAGGAATCAAGGAATTCCAAGCTAGCAGTGGTTGGCTAGAAAAGCTCAAGAATCGCCACGGAATTCTCCATCTGAGCATCGTAGGAGCATCGTACGTCTGATACTGAATCAGGAAATAGCTTTATTGCCGAAATGCAGACTTGATTGTGAAGAAAAAATTAACTGCAGACCAAATATACAACTGCGATGAAACTGGGCTACATTGGGGAGCACTTCCAACGAAAACCTTGGCTGCAGAAAATGAAGCTGTTGTTCCTGGCCGGAAACAGATGAAGGATCGTGTAAAGATTCTGGGATATGCCAATGCTTCTGACTCACATCGTGTAGAGCTGACTTTGGTGGGAAAGAGCAAAAAGCCAAGCTGTTTTAAGAACATCAATAAGACTGCTCTTCCTGTTCACTACATGCATCAGGAAAGCGCTTGGATGAATTCTAGTTTATTTTCGGAATGGTTTCATGATTGCTTCGTTCCAGAAGTGAAGAAAAGCCAAAAGGAACTAAAACTCAAACAAGCGATTTTATTGATGGATTAATGCTCCTGCCCACCCAGATGTTGAAACACTCAAAGCCGAAAACATTACTTGCATATTCATGCCTATGAACACAACCGACATTTTGCCGACATTTTTTTTTACCAAGGCGTGATCGAATCTATGAAACGGCGTTATAGAAAGCAGCTCTTACGTTTTTCTGAAGAGGATGATAATGCGGAGGAGGCTACATGTTCCATTGTTCATTTTTGGAAAATATTAACGCTGAAAAACTGCGTCTACATGATTAACGAAGCTTGGTAGTACGATACGTGCCGGAACATACCTTAAAACGGTCTTGGCGAAAGTTGGCGCCCTATCTAGAAAATTTAGACCAATCAAATGCAGTGGCTCTGTCATCTTGACTGAATTAAACGGACTTTTGAAACAAATTCCAAGCTGTGGAAATTGAGAAGAGGATGACGTTAGTTCGTGGTTAGATTGTGATGCTGATGATGCAGGATTTCAACTAATGAGCGATGACGAAATCATCACCCAAATACGAAAGACCAATAGCGATGACGATAACAGCGAAAGTGATGAAGATGAGGTGATCGAAACTTCTAAAATAAGCAACTCCGATGACTTTGAATGTTTTGTTAAAGGACTGGTGTAGTTGGAGCAACGACTAACTCTGATTCTACAGAACTTATACTGCTGAAACAACTTCGGGACAGAGCGGCTAAACGACGTCAGTCATGCTTACGGCAGAGCAAACTTCTGTTTAAACCAATGTAAAGTATATATCGTATGTCGTATAAACATTTACAATGCCTTTTCTAACTTGTGTGACATCTATTGAACAAATGTATTGTTTATAATTATAGTAATACAATTAAAAATAACACATTTAGTTATTTTGTACATGTGTACATGTTTAAAATCCAATGTTAAAATGTTTGCTATTAACTTCATAACTAATATATACGCATTAATAAGCTTACCATTGTTGTACTTTCTGAAGTGTAAGTTGGAACTAACATCAAACGTAGCTAATATCCCTGTTAACACAATATATTTTACGATATCTCCACGATGTTGCAACGATACTCTGAATGCAGGATAACATCGTAAAGATATTGTATGAATATTGTAGAGCATCTTGTGCTAATAGGGATGTGACACAATCTCTTTTATCTATTTAATGAAATTATTTCTTTGCAGCATTTTTACCTCTATTCATTTCTCTATCATAAAATTTAATCATAAATAATTTTAATAACAAAATTAACTGGACAAATATCTCTATGATTTTTATTAATAGGTTTCTGCTAATAAATTCTTCGCCACAATTAATGTCTTTAAAGGCATCAATATAGCTTTGTTCATATGTTTCGCTCAAACACAATCAAAGAATTACAACTCAAAATAGTTCAGTTTTTCTCAGCTTAAAACGTTAAAACTTCGAAAGACAACCCTATTACTCTTTTAAAGATGGCTTTTAAAGTATAAGTCTTTGGCATTAACATGCCCTAAGGTATACTTATCTGAAATTTCGTCTAAGCCAATTTAATAACTGGAACATTCTTTAAAAGTCGCTCAGCTTTGTAGCTTCCAGTAATATGTGCTTGAGAATTGTGTATAATCGATTTGTGTAATCGATTGTCTTTTGTATTTGAAAAAAAGAATCAACCACTGTTCCAATATCTGGAGTTAAATATAACAGCAAGAACACGTTTTAGCTGTAATTGGAGTAATCTTGCATTCTTACAACATTTAAATCAAAGATTAATCTAATTTTTGGTTCACTTTTCTTTGAGTCTGATGGAAAGTTTCCGCATTAAATCTCCAGATTTGACTCGTAAATTCTGAATCTCATATTCTAGCAACGACAGGTAGTTACTAAGAGTATATTTGAAGAAATAGTTTTAAAAATATTTAAACCATTTTCAATATTTTCAGAACAATGTCCAAAATTTCTATCTTCCCCAAAAAATGCTCGTAAAACCTTATCTTTCTCTCCAAGTTAAACGAATATATCAAGTTCTCATTGGGGGAATTTGTATTTATCATCTTAAAAATGTAACATAAGCTCTGAAAGTGTTTACGTATAATTAATGTTCACAAAACAGACACGAAATGAGGTTGTCTTCAGACGTATTTAGCATTATTGACTTGCTGAGAATTAATTCTGCTTTGTAACCAAGCAACCTAAAATTATTCATTAAACTTCTTATTACATTATTTTTCAAAGAGTGAAATATATTGCATGAATAAAACGGTTCAAATCGAAGAGCATAAAACTGAAAAGAACGTCATCCGGTTACATCTGAAAGACGATTTTCTTTTCCTTCAAAAAATCCTTAATTTTGCAAAAATTCAATTATATCTCTCTTAAATAAATAAAAAAATATTGATTTATTTTAAAAGTTATGCTCCGAGAAGCAATTTCTTTCAAAACTTTTAATAATCTTCTTAAAGTAAAATCAAATATTTTAATTTCATTATTTTTTTATTCTTTCACATCCACTGAAAACACATACCCAATAATTTAAAAAGGACCCTCAGAATTTTTAATAACATGTAAAAGAAAAAGAAAATTTCCTCCTACAAAAAGATAAATAATTTTTATACTAAGAAATGCTTACAGCTAAAACAAAATTTGAGAAGACCGAGCATTTTACTCCTTCTTTGCTCTCTGTAGTAACGTCGCTGCAGATTATCGAGAAACTATTTTTAGCCAAGAAATCATATTTATGATTTTCGTATTCAAAAGTTTGGTGAGAAGAAAAATAACTTTCTTTGTAAGAAACTCGTAGTTTACATGTAAAGTTAACTGTAAATCACAATATAAGCATTAAAGTCTCAGTTATCTACTCTAATGGAATTTTTAAAGTTCGGGCTTCCCCTGTTAGTAAGATTCCATGGATTACCTTTCAGATGTAACACAATGTGGGGGAAAAAGCTACAAGAAAGAATCAGGCAAACTGAATTCATGGATTACTAAGTATGTAAAGTAGTGTGTCCTTTTTTTAAATTCAAGATAAACAAGAAAAATGTATTGGTAAATGGATCTTTTTTACCAAAATAGACGGTGTTTTCATTTGTTATACCATAATTTTAAACTCTAGTACATCAAGGCATGAGCGAAAAATTACCTAACTCCATCTTTACAAATATGAAACAGGACAAGTTAAATAAAAGTAAATGAAATCGAAATCGAAAGTGGAACATGTAAACTACGCACTGTACTTTATGTGGATAAGTAGTTTATTTCTGTTCCCTGAATTTTTCTAAATCCTTTTTTCTACTTTTGATTAAAAAACATTAATATTATTGTTTGAAAGAAGAGGAGTGTCAAGAACTGTGTTCAACATGAAAACAATACAAGAAATATTGTTACAAACAAGTTGTAAAGTTGTTTCATTGGCATGCTAATCAAGGCGATTTGGCGACAAAAGGAATCTGCTAGGAAATTCATGAATGGTTGTTCTACCTCTGGTAGGACCGGGAAATATCAAGAGCCTTCTAGAGGTTACTATGTGACTTCACTTCCTCTTGAAAAAGGCATAAAAACAGCTCTCAACCCAAGAGTGAACCAGTTCAGGAGAGTTTCATCAGCAGTCTAAGCTCGTGAATTGATAACACATTGAGCGCTACTGAATTTATAAAAGTGTTGGTTAGTTTTCTTATCTGTGCAATGTTTTTCTGCAATATTCTTCAATAAAGAGTCATTTATTTTTTATTATTCTGCTTGTTGTACTCCACTCATGTACACCCACCAAAGGATTTTCGTAACAATATGTATTATTGATAATCTCTATTAATGATGGAGGAGAATGGTGTGTGTGTGTGTGTGTGTGTTGGCGCGCTCTACAGGACATACCGCTAGACCTAGAGGCACGAAATTTGGCACAAACATACTTTGGAGGGTGGGAATGTGCATCTCTGATCCTTTTTCAGAAATTTTAATTAGAATTTTAATTAATTAAAAATCAAGCAAAATTTTCTCCTTAATAACTTCCGAAAATATTACAATAAAAAAATCATTTTCACACCGTCTCAACATTATCTTATCAATGATATTAATTAATTTGCCGTACAATTTTTTTTCTCTAATTTTAATAAATTTTAAAAAACCTTTTTCCGGCATAATTTTCAAAATACTTTTCAATGTTGCGACGCAATTCAAACCGTTTTCATTGTTTAAACAAATATTTAATTGCGTGTTTCTCTTTCATTGTTGAAAGTTGAGGTAATATCTTAATGCATTTTGCTTTCATATTTTATTTCATCAAAATTTTTATGGAATCTGTAAACCAAGCTCTCTAAGATATTATATATATTAAAAAATATAACCAATAAGCTGAATGATTATGGCTGCTATGTTTTCATTCTTTTTTCAGCATGTTTTAATTTAGCTAACATGCCGCTTGCCATAAAATGTGCAGCCATTTTAATGTTGAAATCTAATGTAAATTTTGCAAGAGGAATAAGAAAGTGAAGATGGCGCCGGCAACGTGTAATTAGATGTTACATTACGTGATCAGTTATTTTTCTCTATTGGGGACATTTAAGTAGACAATGGACAGAACAGGTTCAAGGCCACTAAAAAACGAACGGCCAAGAAAAGAACGTGGGTTAAGTATATACCACAATCTGAAGTTTAAAATTACGCTGTTAAAGCAGCCATGAATATAAAATGATACAAGATTGAATTGAAATCATATTCCCGGCGAAGAAGCTGGTCGCCGAAGGCGGCTAGTTCATATAATAAACGAAGAAGGAAATTATATGCTTTTTGCTTTACTTTTTAGTTTCCAGAACTAATTAATTAAGCATCCATAAAGCTCCGCGGAAAGTCGGTGATCTGTTAACAAATAATCCCATAAGTCTTTGAAAGGAATGTGTTCGTTAACCAATTACCAACTGCATCTTGTTTGTTAAATATCATTATATTTATGAACCACTTTCAGTGTTCTATACGGGTGCATAAAAAGTGCGGGTGCGTATTGCATTTCAGCTTGGATTTTCTGGAACAAAAAAATTTCCTCTTACTACAACAAAACATATCCTTTCACATGTTTATAAAATTTTTAAAGTTATCTCGGGTGATCTCTTTAGATAAGGAAGTTTTCCAAACAGTCTTCAGTTTATGAACTGTATTTTTATGCCTGCTTTCAAACTATTATCTGAAAGAATGGCTGAACTCCAGAAGTAATTATAAAGCAGTGCTTTCATTACAGCTTCATAACTTTATAATGAAACATAATTATGCCTTAGAATTTCCAAAGAGCATTAAATTTGATTAAACACAGGAGACTAAAATTATAACTATTGTAAGGTTAAAGCATGAAGAGTATTTTAAATATTTTTATTTTATTATAATCAACAATAAAACTTAAGAATATCTTCATGTTCGGCTTTAATAAAGTATGAAATAAGTCTTTTATTTTAATTGACATTTCTTTTAAAGAACTATGATTTTAAAAGTTTCAGCCCAAAACTTTGATTACCAGTTAAAATTCGACATAAGAAAAGCATACAGTCCAATTCACTTGAATAGCCTCACTTTAAAGAACTTCGCGATATTTAATATAAAAGATAAATATTTATTTTAATCACAAAAATAAGTTAATTAGATGGTTTTTCACCTGTAATATCAAAATCATGAAACGGTTTCTTGTATATTAAATTATTGGAAATACTAATTTCCTAGTAAAATGCCCAATCACTGGAACAGCCTCAGTGTTATTCAATTTCTACTATTAGTTCACACTCTCCCTATATATATTTATTTATTTATATATCTTGTTCAAATTTTGCAATCAATTTTAAATAAACTTCCCGATGAGCTGGAGACTTGAAACTTTAAACATAGCTCAGAACTAGATGACAATGCAATATTAATTCGCTTTCTTGGCTGTCTGTTTGTCTGTTATTTCATATTTTGCATGACGCATGCGCAGTACGTTTTTCATTATATCTCGAAAACTATTAACATTACAGACTTGGTTCTTGGGTATATGGATGGCCCATGGGATCATCGAAGCACCCCCATATTTTAGTCATATCTTTGCGCATGCGCAGTACATTTTTCATTATATCTCGGAAACTATTAACATTATAGACTTGGTTCTTGGATATATGGTTGGCCCATGGGATCATCGAAGCACCCCCATATTTTAGCCATATCTTTGCGCATGCGCAGTACATTTTTCATTATATCTCGAATCACCTAAGTAGGAATTGACTTAATTTTTTTTTATATTACTTGTTTTTCAAAGTCAGTCTGAATAAAATAATATTTTTGAACTTTTAATGGCTACTTTGCACCTTTATCAGTTGGAAAATACTATTTTTAAAGAATTATATAAAGTCTTTATTTTCTGTGGGACAATTTTATTTAATGATGTCTGTATGGCTTGAAATTAATCAATGTTCCAGTCATATTGCTTACAATCACGGTAAATTTCATCAAAGAAGATGTCCCACACATTGTCTATTATATTTAAATATTGAATACATGGAGAGTCCCTTGAACAATGAGGAGCAAACCATTGTTCAACGACATTTGTGTTATGTATCGCCGCATTATCCTGTTGAAAAATAAAATTATTTGGATTATTTTGATGAAAAGCAGCTGAAAGCTTTGGGTGCTTGTTCTGTAACATCGATAAAAAAGTTTGCAATGTCTGTCTACCTTTTAAAATGATAATATCGAGGACAGCATTGAGAGTAATTACTCTCTATAGAATGACAGAACCAAGGCCCAAATGGGACATGATAAAATTCGTTCTTCCTTCTACATTGTTTTCACCTGTGAAACTTATGTTTCTCCACTCAGAAGCCCAATGCGTATTCTCTTTTTCAGAAAGAAACCGTTGCATCTTATGATGGGGCGTGAGCTGCCTTAATTTCAATTGCTTAGTAATTTTATATTTTTAATTAACCTTCTGACGTATGAAATTGAAGCTCTACTCCCATTTTCTTCAGCAATTCTTGTTGCAGGTAGATACGAATAAGATGGGTGCCTAAGAGTCTAGCTGCGTCCTTTGGCTTTTGTGGCTAAAGCAGCCCGTCCTTTATTTCTGTTATCGGATTGGTGTATATCCTACAAAAGATTGTTCATAACTTTAGGACTATGATTAATTTTTTTTTCAATTTTCCGGTTCGAGAAACTTTCAGATTTCAAAATTTTAACCTGCCCAATTTCTTCTTTGCTAAGGCAAGACACTCAGCTGATTTTACAAGAGAATTAACCAGATTTAATTTTAGTTTACTCAGCAATAGCCATAAGCACTTAGATGGAAAGTTTCTGCCTTAGAATTCTACGAGTAGATTTACGAAAATCACACTGGTGAGGCAATTCAAGTGACGCGGAAGTTACTGCGATTTCTCACGCAACTGGAAAATTTGCATAAGTTTCATGACTTATACAGGGTGTTTCAAAAAAACGTGGCCAAACTTTAAGGGTAGATCAGGCATGCAATAAGGATCCAAAATCACATAGGAATATGAGTCCGCAAACGCCATCTGAAGGCAGCAGATGTCATTTAAAATAAAACAGCACGGGACAAAATGCCAACATCTTTCTGAATCTGAACGGTATTGAACTGGAATTTTTATATAAGTTACCCTATATATCTAGCTCTGAAATTATGAAAGAAAAATTATGCTACGTTTCGTACATGTGTAGTAAAAATTATTTACTACAAATACTGAAATTTCTTATAATATTAAAAGTATTTAATTCACATTTTAATGCAGTGCTTCTTTAACATATTGTCACGTATTCTGTAAGTTTCATACAATTTGGATGAAAACTCTCCAAGTTATAAGTTAAAAACATACGGAAAATTTTTTTAAGAAATTTTATATCTTCCCGAATATTCGTGCTGTCTTTACGAAAATGCGTGTAAATATTGCGCTCATCACACAACAGAATTGATGAAAATTGCAAACCATTATCGGCTGCCTGTGAAGCAGCTCGATGCACTCGTTTGTGCCTGACCAAACTTTAAGGTTAGGCGAGGCATACGGAATGAAATTTGGATTTTTTTCGAATATCTCCGAAAAGGCTGGATGAATTTTCCTGGTACTTCGACCAGATAAAGAATAGGTTTTAACTCATAATTTACATTGAAGATTTAGTCATGAAGGTATTTAGGGGCCCGACCAGAATTGATGAATTCGAAAAAGGTTTTTGGCTCACCCCGCTTCAAGGAAAACTGATAATGGTTTACAATTTTCATCAATTCTATTGTGTGAAATTTACAGGCATTATCGTAAAAATAGCATGAATGTTCGTAAAGATATAAAGGTCTCTTTAAAAAATCCCAAATTCTTCCGCAAGTTTTTTTTTTTATAAATTACAGAGTTTTCAAGCAAATCGTATGAAACTTACAGAATACGTGACAATATGTTAAAGAAGCATTGTATGCAATTTGAATTAAATACTTTTAATATTAGAGAAATGAGAATTTGTAGTAAATAATTTTTTACTGCGTATGCGCGAAAGGTAGGGTAATTTTTGTTTCACAACTTCAAAGCCAGATATATAGAACAACTTGTATAAAAATTCCATTTCGATACCATTAAGATTCAGAAAGATATCGGCATTTTTGCCAGAGCTGTTTTATTTTAAATGCCATCTGCTGCCTCCAGATGGCGTTAACGCATCCATGTTCCTGTACGATTTTGGATGCTTTATTGTACCTTAAAGTTTGACCACGTTTCTTTGAAATACCCCGTTTTTATTTCATTACTATTTTTTTAATTAAGTGAATTATAAAAGCTTCATTACTATTACAAAAATTTTGTTTTCCAGAAAGATAATTGCAAGTAAGCATATTTTATACTTTATTATTGGTGAAGCTATTCAAGTGATCGGGACTGCATATGGAGCGTTCAGAGCCAAAGTGGACAAAGTCTATGATTTGCCTATTCTACATTAACACTGTGCCACAGTAGTATAGAAATTTTATATTTTCTAAGTATAAAATATTGAAGTCCATTGTTTAATTTGTTTCCTGCGGGCAGCATGAATAATTAGAAGTCCACTATTATTTTAAATGCAGCTAATCAACTTTGAGAGCTGTTTTCTTAGAAACGAATCTCATTGACTTGGTCTACTTTAACTCTGAACCCTCTGTATGTTTAGAGTAGTGATATTAACGTCCCATTTTGCGACAACATGAGGGCTATTTGGAGACGAACCTCGTAATTATTTTGAATAGCAGTCAGATGACAACACCTGAGCTGGCACCCACTCTCCTGGCTTCCGCACCACACCAGCGGAAGGACATTTGATCCACTACGTATGAGTTCACATGCAACAAATCCGATACATAGCTGATTTTCAGTTGAATCAGGTTTCGAAAATGGAAACCCTGACCCCGAAGCCGAGACCTCACCACTAGGGCCACCTTGGCATATGCTATAAGGAAAACTTTATTTTAATTTATTGTGTTTGCATTTCATCGTGTCAGTTGCGCCTCTACATTTATGTATTAAAAAAGTTTATTGTAAAGCCACCACTCATTAAAGTTTTGACCATGAGTTTTGATTCACCCTATAAGCGATCTGCCATCCTTCAGGGAAGGGGCCAACCCGCGTACTTGGATGAGAAGTTGTCGGATAAGTAGCAGGTTCTCTTCTCCCCCTGGGAGTACAGCGATGGCAATGTGGTTGTGTTGGTCTCATTTCCAATGATACCTGCTTTATGAGAATTAATGGATAGGCTGGTGATGCCCATTTTGTAAATGATCACAATAACCAGGTTATTATGGGGGCTACCATGTTATTCAGGGTTCCAGATGCTTGGGCAGAACGGGGATTTATCTTATATGATATACGGCCAACATAGATCCCAGTTTAAGCTACAACCCATTTGGAGAATCATTTAAAATGCAAATTAATATTAATTCTTTGTAGGGGAACTTCTTGTGAAAATATAGTTTCTTGGATTTATTCACAAGATATAGCATAATCATGTTGCATTATGTATATCCTTTCATGTTTCTGCTGAAAAAATAAAAGAAAAATTTCTCCCATAGCAGGATTGTAAATATTAATTATAGTTAATTCTACAAGGTCAGAATAGATGTCCTGTAAGCAAAAATAAGATAAATAAGATTCTCACTCTTAATATGATAGAGTTCCATTATATATTTTTCTTTATCTTTTGGTTTCACTGCAAAAAGTTACGATGTAGGTTTCTCCAGATGTTTCCTAATATATACAATTTTTCGAGCTGTTAAGAAGTTTACTCCCGGAAACCTTTCTTCCCAGACAATATGGTGAGAAACTGAAATGGGAATGGCATAACACAAATATAAAACGGGAGGAGAAAGTACTTCTTTTTTATTTCGTCTTAGCAGAAATTCTCTTTTGAGTTATTGCCCAAGACCAATAACTGAGGATAAAGCCGGATTGCAGCTTTCACTTCCTCAAATGGCCCCTACCATCCATGGTTCCTGTTTTTTCTTCCATTTTTTCCCTTCCACCCACATTATAGTTTATTCGAAAGGATATTTCCAGGAATGAATAAAAACTATTTTACTTACAGGTTAAGGTAAGAAATGCAGTTAGAATAAGTATAAATAGCACCAATTTTGAAATTAAAATTTATAAAGGAGAGTAAAGTGTTTTTTTACCTTAACTTCGTCATGCTTTATTTTATCCTTTTTTATAGTAAGAAATATATTTTGCAATTTCTATATTACATTGAATCCAGTTTACCTTTCATAACGATACTAACTTGTAGAATAGATTCATCAATATCGTTCATGTTTAACTTCATATAAATGTTAAAATCTGTTAATAAATTCTTCCCACAGTAAATTATTTTTTGTTTATATTTTGGCTAATTTTTTATCTATTCATTAATCATCTAAAAATAATATTAAAACAGCAGTTTTTCAGATAAATAATCGCAAAATTGCTGTCAAATCAGTATTTATCACTTCGTTATAATCAATTCAAATAACATAAATAAACACGTGGAGCATAATAAATATACACATCGCAATTTTAAAATATAAATGCAGTACTTTATGTAGAATTTGAAAATTTGGTAGGAATGAAACATCCATTTGAAATAAAATTTAAGCAATTTTAGTGTTGTATCAATAAATATCAGGGCACCAGGTTATTCAGGGTTCCAGATGCTTAGCCAGAACGAGGATTTATCTTATATGATATAAGGCAAATCTAGATCCCAGATTAAGCTACAACCCATTTGGAGAATCATTTAAAATGTAAATTAATATTAATTCTTTGTAGAGGAACTTCTTGTGAAAATATAGTTTATTGGATTTATTATGATGTATGATATATAATGATTACAAAAAAAAGAAAATACAGAAGAAACAGAAGAAGTAAACAATAGTGATAACAATATACCTTCTGCGCGCCAACGCAGCAGCATCCAGTTATTGCATCAACAATATTGTCTGAAGTCAACTAACCAATTAAGATACAATCAAACAACAAAAATCCTGATTTAATAAAAATTAAAACACATTAAGATAAAATAAATAAATAAAATGGAAAAAGTGGAAGAGAATTCGAATGGCGAGCTTTTTCAAAGTGCCACTCTCGCCATCGGAGTTCGAATATGGATCAATTTTCTGTCAAGGGAATGACTAAATAGTCAAATAATATTCTCTCTATGACCTTAGCTATTTAGTCATTCCCTTGACAGAAAATTGATCCATATTCGAACTCCGATGGCGAGTGGCACATTGAAAAAGCTCGTCATTCGAGTACTCTTCCACTTTTTCCATTTATTTATTTATTTTATCTTAATGTGTTTTAATTTTTATTAAAGTATGATTTTTGTTGTTTGATTGTATCTTAATTGGTTAGTTGACTTCAGACAATATTGTTGATGCAATAACTGGATGATGATGCGTTGGTGCGCAGAAGGTATATTGTTATCACTATTGTTTACTTCTT
Organism: Araneus ventricosus; assembly: GCA_013235015.1. Lineage (NCBI taxonomy): Eukaryota > Metazoa > Arthropoda > Arachnida > Araneae > Araneidae > Araneus > Araneus ventricosus. The sequence continues at coordinate 62,834 of BGPR01003840.1, read as the reverse complement.
CTGTATTTTCTTTTTTGTAATTAAATATCTTTCTTTTGTATATTATTGGAAGTTGTTGCATTTTTGCGCCATTCTGTTTAATACAAAGTTTAATTTTTAATAACTCTTGCTAAATTATCTCACTTGTACTTGATATATAATGATGATGTATATGATCATAATATGATATATGATAAATTTATGAGCAAAACTTACACACGAGTGGGGCATACATCAAAGTTTTAAGATACGCAGTATTTTATGTAGAATATCAAATTTTGGACATGATTTAATATTTTTGTTGAAATGAACCTGAAGTAATATATTTTATATCTTTCTTGCAAAATATAAACTACATAGTTATTGTAACAGAGTAGATAATTTATGGCTCTCTCCATGCAAATCTAAGAGAGTTATAAGCAATATATTCATGATTGAAATGTCTTTTTTCATTTATTAGAATAGAAATGAATAAATATGTATAAATTATTCTTAAATACTTACACAAATTTAATTATTGTATTGATTCCAAAGGACTTTTATGTGCCATCGACATGAGATATCTATAAATATAACTTCTCCATGTGACGGATCTATAGGACCGGAATGACATTCAATATATTCTTAAAATACAATAAATTTATTTATCTATCTAATAGTAATAATTATGTCCTAAATAATTCAATAAATATGTTTAGAATTAATCTAATTTTTTACAATCCTTTTTTATAAAACATATTTTGTAAGAGAACTTTAGTTAAATTTACTTAAGGCAAGTGAATCAAAGACCAAAGAAACGATTAAGACTTTAAAAATAAGCCCTATATACTATTATACAATCAGATTCAATTATTCAAAGCAAAAGCATAAATTATTCGGAATTCCATTACTCTTTAAAAGATAGAAAATAAGCAAAATTATTGAGCTACTAAGCTGTCTGTTTACATTATAAAATGATTGATTATTTTATGTATAAATATGTAAAAAGTGTAAAACATCTTAATATAATATATAAACATATATATATGCAAAATGTGTATAGTAAGCGAAACATGTAAGTGAATAAAATGTGTGGGAGATTTTAATACATAAATAAGACTTAAGAAAAGAAGATAAAAGCAGTATTATCAATAAAGCAGTATCTGAATTTACATTTATTCTGGGATCATTCTATAACAAAATATCAAAAGCAAAAAAACTACCCCGTAGTGCCTCGTTATTTGAAAGAAATAATTTAATTTGAACTGCAGATCCATTAAATTTGAAAACAATTTCAATTTATAAATCTCGAAATGAAATGAGTTTTGTATGACAAACAAATGAAGAGTGATTTAGAAAAACATTTCTGAATAAATTACTAACTTGATACTATTTTATAATATATTACTATTCAAACATATTTCCCTTATAAGTTATTTTCATATTTTGAAACCATCATGAAATTACAATAGTGGAAATAATTTCTTTGAATGAAATTTCTTTTACTTTTGAATCTTGATTAGAAAAACAATCAGTTAATACTAAGAAAATATTTATACAAGGTGGAAAAATTACTTTCTCTGAGGAAGTGAAATTCTCTCCGAAAGCAATCCTAGAGGGAAATAGAATTTGGAAAGAAAAGAAAAATTCTACTTCTTTATAAAATAATCGATACGGATGAAGATTCTTTTCTCTTTAGTTGGAATCGATGTATCGTATTTCTCACCGAATTCGTAAAAAAAATTTTAAAAAAACGCTGATCTGGATAGAAACTAAAATAATTCTTTTCTGCCTGAAAGGAACTTGGAGAGTGACTTTAAATCTTGAAGAACAAGTAGTTTAGAGAAAAGTTTTAAAAGAAAACACTCGGTAAGGAGGGATTCGGCCAAAAATTAATTTTAAAGGTATTTTGGTAAGGAAGGTCAACACTAAAGCTTTTGAAAGGAGAGTGTCTTAGAGAAGTTATAAAACGGGAAAGGTCAACATGTTCTGTTTCCTCAGTCAAGTATAGAAATAAAATAAACTCCTACTGTATTAATATTAATGCTTCAAGAAAATAGTATTCAAGTAAATATTCTTTTCCGGAAGTATATACAGTACTTTTCCAATCAATTTTTAGTCAATACTGAAACATTTATGAAATATGTAAGCGAAGTTTTACCGTGAGTGTAAATATATTCTATAGCGTTTATCGGAAAAACTACATTTGGCGCGTAAATAAACTGAAATATATACCTTCAATTTCAACATAAAGGTATTGAAAAATCTTTTAGATTCTAGCATGAAAATGTCATATGTTATAAAAGACATCATGTTAGCGCAAAACTGAAGATTTCATCGCTCAATTTAACTTTCCTAAGTCCATATATTCAGATTTATATTGATTTTATACATCATGTATCTTGGAAATATATAAGGGCAAAACCTTTTTTCAGAAAGTTTAAATAAATATTTGCCCTTTTTTTCAGAGGATAGCAGTTTCGATTTAAACTATTTCGCTCTCATTACTTATTTATACTTGCTTTCCTAACTATTACTTTACTCGAAAAGTTCCATAACTTATTCTATTATGCAAGAATGAGTAGAGATAGAAACTGTTTATTCATGTTTCCTTCGAAGTAACTACCCTGCGCAACTATGTATTTTTGCCAACGTTCATGCAAAAGTGTAAATGTGGATTACAAATCTTCTTTTTCTATACCTTCTGTGTCTTTGTCGCTTTCCGCTGCACTTCTTTAGAACTTGAGAATCGCTGCCTCTTAAGAAATTCCCATGAGGCAATATTTGGGAAACATGAGTGATGAGAGCTGGAATGTGATGTTTTGACAGGTAATTCGACGCAATGAAGGACCTGTGAGCGGGCGCATTATTATAATGGAGCACTCATGACTTGGGTTTCCAGAGATCTGGTTGCTTGCGTTTCACCGTACCATGCAGACACAACAAGTTCTGAAATTTTGGCGACATTTTTTGACGTACATTTTTTCAAATTTCTTTGACAATGGTGACTTCATCCGTTGTCTGTAGCAATGACCGCCTAGTCCTCTCGTCAATCTCAATACTCTCTAGACCCTTTTCGAACCATCGATGCAATTCATAAACTCTAAATCTACTCATTTCTGTTTCACCGTTAGCTGACTTACACATTTGAAAAGTCTCGACAAAAGATTTTCCTAGCAACAGACGAATTTTGATACTTGAGAGTTCTTCCAAATTCGACAACTTTTCCCTTGGCAAAGTTCTGATAGCCTATAATCAGTAGCTATGCAAAACCCATTCTTACTAGTTGGTTGCATACCATTAGTTTGTTCACCGGAAAATAGCATAATTCATTTACATGGTAAAGTATTTATTAAGTTCTATAACTTTTTGAATGTAGTAATATATATGATTGCTCTCATTATAATTTAACAAAAGACTAAACTTTCCAGGTAAATTCTGAACTGCATGTGATTACGAATGATAATGAAATAGAGTTCCTAACCAGTAATATTGTGAAGAGTAATGCAAAACATTCCAAATGAAAATTATTGGAAATCAGTAATTCTCAATTCCCCCAAACATATGGCCAAATTATTTTAAACTAATACGAAATCTGTGTAGACGCAAATGGATCAAATCATATTCAGTTAGTAGAATTTTCCACTTTTGTTTTGTTGAAATCAATAAACAACGAAGTGAAGGTCAAAAATATATTTTCCTCTTTTTTTTCCGAAAATCATAAAGCAATGAAACAAACAAAAAGTCAGTTGAAAGATAAACTAATTTTTGCAGTTTATTAAAATTAGAGAAAAACTGATATTGCTAAGAAGCTAATGTTTTGAACTTTAAAGTGGTGTAAAGAAAATTATGTGAGATAATATATTCCGAAGTTATTGAGAAAAGATTTTAATATTTCGATTCATTTTTAATTGATTAAAATTTAATTAAAATTTTAAAGATCCCTTTTTAATGAACACTTAGTACTCAAAAAGTAACTACGTGCTTTGTATGTGCGTAGCTCTGGGTCCAACGATCTGTTCTATACAGCGTTTTAAACGATTTTTATAGCACGTAAGTCGCATGGCGCACCACGCGATTTACAGATGCCATCCAACCTATAAACATTGTCATGTTAAAAGTGATTACAGATTCTATAAGATTGTCACGAAGAAAAATGTAGTTTTATAAAATAATTTGATTTATTTACAAAACGCAAGTCAAGAGAAACAAAGAGAAACGCTGATATCCAGCTTGAAAGCCAAAAGACTAAGAAAGAAAAAAAAGAGATGAAATAAAAAATATATTCATAGAACCAAGGTACGCGCTTAAAATTTAAACATCACATGAAAACTTCTAGTACTTTTTTAAGGGATAATTTTACTCAATATTACTAGTAATCTTTTAATAATTTATAGAAATCTAATTAAATAGAGAAACATAAAGTTTTAGTTCACGTGCATCTAATTTTTGAAATTTTAAGGCAAGAAAACTGAAGAAGTGTCTATCTTTTTTTAATCAGGCAATATTCATATTAATGATGTAAAAATGGAAAAAATAAAAGTAGAAATTAATTAAAATAAAAAATTCTTCATATTACTACACTAATAACCGTTCGCTATTTCGAAACTGTGACTTCACAAAACAGGTTAAAAAGAGAAAAACGATTAGTTATCATAAGATACCTTTAATTTCGGTGTTCAAAGTGCTCTCCATAATCTACAATACAGATTTGAGCCTTTGTTTGAATTTCACTTTGCACACGTTTTAGCATACAGTTGGTGCGCTAGCATAAGCAACAGTAATACGTCATCGAATGTCCTGAAATGTTGCAGGAAAGGTCGCATACGTCTGCTGTTTGAATTATTCCCACAGGAAAAAAAGTATAATGGGGTCATTTTTTGACAGGAAAACTACTTTTTATCCTTTTGTTCATGTCCCGTGACGTTACAGTTTCGGAAACCTCGACCAATCAAATGTATATTTTAAGCGTTCTGTTATTAGTATTAATGTGCACAAGGTGTCTTTTTATACTAAATCGATAACACTCTACAACTTTGTAATTAACATTTTATCCCTTTTGTACTGCTTTAGAAATATAAACGCAAACTCCGGAGCTTGCTGCCCGGTCGCGCTGTAAGTAGTCTCATCGCATAGCGCGTAGACGTTTTGCTATACCTAGACACTACGTTCTTGACTAAAGCTGCCATCGTTCTGAAGTTAATGGGTGTGGCCTTTATTTGTGTGGACACCCTATGTGCCCATGGAAATATCTGTTTTAAAGCTCTTTGTCTATTGTCAGTGCAATATATCTTCTTTTACAGACAACAAAGTGGCATTCGAAGGGAAAATTTTGTCCTTATAATCATGTCCATAAAAGGTCAACTACAACTCTAATGCAGAGACAAAAGCATAAATTAAATCTGCTTTTTCAATAGGTTGTTTATGAAATCTTTATTGGGAATGGTCGTTTTAATATTTTTATTCTTAATCAGTTTTGTTAAATAAAGTTTAATAAATTGAAAGCTATGTTTGTGAAACCAAATTTTAAATAAAATAAAATAATGGAATAATGATAAATATTGGAAGCTTCAGTTGAACCTTTCATCAGTAAGTGCTAGAATTTTAAAAAAATTAATAAATCATCTTCTAAACCTATTTATCATAGAAAAGAAATATTACTGTGATACAAGTATACGTATTCTAAAAATACAGAGAGAGAGAAGGATAATATGTCATTGTGCTCAGAAAGATTAATAAAAATTTGATTCAGCGATTATATTAAATGTCTATTGCTTTATGTAATAAATCCATACAATCGTCTAATCTAATACTATCTTCTCATATAAAACATTCTTAAAATAATTTTACATGAATTCGCACCAGAAAGTTATTAAATGTATGGATATAAAAGTAAATAAAAGGCTTGTAATCTTCTATTTACATGAACTTGTTTTAAACTCCGTGTTTTAGAATTTACCACTAGATAAAAAAATTATATTATATAATTTTAAATATTAAATAAAAATAATAAAAAAATATATCTTATACCTGTTGTTTCTATATATCTCCTAGGTAGATGCTGGCTTTCCTTTCTCCTAAATAAGTATAATACAAGAGATAGAACACCATTACATAAATTGAATTCAGAATTGGTACCTAGAACGGAGACAGAAAAAAATTAAATCACGGAAACAGTTGAAAAGAAAAATTGACAGATTTCACCCAGATGTCAGGACACGTCTGCACTAACCAAAGTTAAGTTGTCTCCAGCTTCACTTAAAAGTCATGATAGTAAATAGAAGTCTGAGCAAGTTCTCCAATTCAGACTGAATTGTCTATGTAGGAAGTTTAACTGCATCACTAAGAGACCAGGAATTTGATGACATTTTTGATAATGGTCAAATGCTGAATTTTGAAAAAGATTTGCGTCGAATCCATGGATTGTTAAAAATTTAATGAAACAGAATATATTTTAATGATTTTGTCTTGCAGTATCATGATTGTTGAATCCATTATGCCACAAACTCTCCCCGGGGGAGCACATCGAGTTCACGGATGAGAAGCTCCGGATAATTAAGAGGGCTCTCTCTTCCCCTGGGAGTATAGCAATAGTGGAGGTCGAGTTACCTCCCACCAGTGATAGTATGTACCTCCTTCGGGAGGGGTCCAGCCGTGGTCGGTGATGACCATTAGGACTCCGCCTTCAGCAACTGTTTCTTGAATGAGATTTCATTTTTTTTGTTAACTTTCGTATACAAATGTAAAAGAAAAGTGCTATAATCGTTAAAAGAATTTGATGACTAGATTTTTATAATCCTT
>BGPR01003840.1:7249-56065 GCA_013235015.1 Araneus ventricosus | reverse complement strand
CCCCTGAATGACAGAAATTTGATTAATGCAAGGGTGTGGAAAATAGAGTAATTATTCTGAAACTCTACATTATCTCTACAGCATTCATTAACTCGCATCAGTTTATTAGTTACTATAAATAGACTCTTTCACGGCGATAAATAATTTAATGAAATATTTGCTGCATAAATGCTTTAAATTTCAAAGATTTATATTGTTATAGTTAGAAATTTCTAATATGAATCCTGACTGTTTCACATGCTAATTAATTTTAAATTTGTTGTAGCGTAATGATAAATTATATCAATTTCCATTTTATCGTTATTTAACTCTTTCACATTATTAAAGTACTTTACTCGTCCGTGTTGTTAACTTATCCAGTATAAAAGTGCGTCTTGCCTTTATACGAAAACGGAGTCTCTCTCTTTCCTAGTATTTTCTTTTAATGAAAGATTGTAACCTGCTTCATTTGAATAGAATTAATTTTAAATATATCAAAAGCGAAAAATGTGAACAATTATGGCCATTTGCTGAATAGATGTGGCAATATTCATTAAGAAAACTAAGGACTATCCTTATAATTAACTACTATTTCGTTCATTCTTAAAAAAGTTAAGAAGCAAATTATTATCTGCCATTTTCTCAGATATGTAGACCTACATGTCAGAAAATTGCATCCATACTAAGATGCAATTTTTTACTTTATATCACTCCCATGTCGCATGGTATATTTAGAAATAAACTGTGTGGATGGATATCTTTAAGATTGTATTCATTCGCGTAGGATATATATTGGCGTTTTTTCTTCCTTTGATATAAATGGAGAGATATATACTGGGCTTATAATATAATTAATAGGAAAATGAATAAAATTATGCACTTGAATCATTTCCTTTCGAATTCACATTAAATCATAATTTAATTCAACTAAGGGACATTTTACTCTATTACATTAGTTGAAGTGTGTGGGTTGATTGAAGTGTAAAGTGGTTCAGTACTCAACTAATTCTCTGGAGTCTAATATTATCCTTGTGTTAATGTGTTTCGGTGAAATCCATTAAAAGGAATGAATTCTCGGAGAGTGGAAAATTTTCTATTTAGATCTCCAAAGAAAAGACATTTAAATTAAAGCCTACTGCGAGTTTGATTTTTTTTCTACTGTTTATATAATTAGCAGTACCCGCCATTCTCCGCCATGGCCCACCACCTCGCCGCTTCGCAACCACTACTTATTTAAATTTTATATACTGCATATAGGTTAGTAGAATAGGCGATATAACGCAAAAAAACCCATTTGGGCTGTAATATTTTGCGCGATTTTCACGAATTTCTGTATAAAAGCCTTCAGATGCACGAATACAGTATGATATCGCTTCCATCTCCTATAATAAGTAACTTTGCAATATTCTTGAGGCGCCATGTTGATTGAAGCGTATACAGATTTTTAAAAAATACCATTTTATCTGGCGCAATAAACGAGAACCATTCTAATTGGTTAGCTATGCTTGCAAAGTGTCGAAATAAATTGGCGAAAATGAATTGACGAAATCGGTCTTGTTGAGGCTGGGACTCAGACAAGATTTTTCTCATATTAAATGCACATTGTTTTTTGAAGTCAAATAAGTTGTAAAAACGAAGTTTTAAAAAATATCAGGAATAATCTCCCTTGATCTTTCACACAGAGGTCCTCATAAGAATCTAATTTATAGCATGTTGTCAGAAATGATTATGTTTGTTGTGTGCAGCCAACATTCTCGATTGACATCATCAAAAATACTATGACATTACATAAAAACGCATTTCTTTGACGGTTTGACGCTGTTAGTCTCTGGACTGGAAGATCTCGAAGCTTTTTTTTATTCTTTTTTCTGCCAATCGCTCTAGGTTTCCCAAAACCTAAGCTTGAATATATTGAGGAAAACGGCAATGAAATATCTCAAAAGTTATCAGATCTGTGGAACAGAGTACCAGCATCCCAAGGGGAAGTTGTTCCTAATTCATCATGTACAATGGCGCCATAGACTAATTAACCAAGAAATCCGTCGTTGGTAAAGTGATTACTTTTCTTCTCGAAAGAGACATGTGATATATCTGACCTTGCGTGTTTGTCATCTTTAATTATGTAATCGTTTAGTATATATTAGATATTTGCTGTAGTAGATTTGAGCATATTAGTTTGAGTTTTCTTTATGTGGTGGCTGTGTTTATTAATGAGTGGGATACTGAAGTCTTTGTTATTTGATTTATTCTAATAAATGATTACGTATTGTTCCTATTACTTTATGGAAATTTTGATGGCTTTTAAATTTATGGATCTTTTACAGATTCACATACTGACAATAATGCTTGCTGTTTCGGCTTAAAGACGTTTCCCTTGTTGCTGTGGTTTCCTTGGAACAGGAGCTTGTGCATAGCTCCTTTAAAACTCTGACTAATTAGATTTTTATGTTATTAGCTGTTAGTCTGTAGTTTTATGTGTGTGTTCATGCTGTGATCGTCTCTTTTGTGTGTTAACAAAAACGATACTAAAAATGTTTAGATTCGTCACTAGATAAGATTAGATTAATAACTTCCTTCCTTAGAATTAAATTTAGAAAAAAGCTGAACCACCACCCATGAATATTAGAATGTTGCATTGCGAATTTGGATTTAGTATTTAGATTATAGAAAGCATTCGCGCCCAATCACTGGTTTTCAAGAAAAATTAACATTCCATTCCACTATTCCACTACAATAAAATTAATAACAACAGGTTTCAAAAGTACTATTTAAGTCTGGTACTAAAAATATATTTTTTATTAATTATCATTTTCTATTTTTCAATCTTAATTTATAAATATTATGGAATCTTCGAAACAATTTTATCTAAAATTCATTACCAGGTGCGCGACTGTTATGATATCAAAATTTAATTAAATTAATATATTAATTGATGAGATATTAAAGTAGTGCTATGTCATCGAGAATATGTAAGTTCTCAAAATTTTAAAACTCTACTACATTAGGAAATGAGAGAAAAGTTGATTAGAAAATTTCATCTTTACAAATATGAAGCAAGTCAATTTAAATAAAATTGTATAAAAATAAATGAATCACAAAACTAACATCTTTGTACCTTAACTGACACAAATTAACCAGTTTTAAAACTACGAATAAGCACCATTTATTACCGTTTGAAGAAAAACTTTAAAAAATGCTTGAACTCCTAAATTTTTTTGGTTTAACAATTTGAAATAAATTTGATCATTTGTTTACCAGATTGTACTCGTTTCTTCCTTATCATTTCAAAACAAGCATCATTTGTTTCTATCGAACCACAATAACGTTGACTTGCACATTAGTTATCTAAATTTCCCCCATTGTTGTAAAAGAGAAAGAAATCTCAAAACCAAAAAAAAGTTTGGCACAATCTAATCGTTCAATCGGAATTTTATTTTTCAAAACGCTACAACTTCAAAACAAAGATAACGGAACAAACACTTCTCCATATTTAAAATTCCAGATAATGGATGAATGAACTATAACTTACCTGCAATTATATTCTGAAACTTAGCTAATTAGCAACACAAACAAGACATTTGGAAATTTTCTAAAAATTGTCAAAACCATATTATAAACCTCACAAAAATGCTGAAACACTCACTTTTCTCATAGGTGGAACATAATATCACCTGTTCGACTTCATAACCATAAAGCTAATTAATGCTAAGCCTAGAAGTTGCCGCCTTTAAGTGTTCGCACAATGCAACTATCCGTGTTGGCACATTTTCCTCTCCTTCTCACTCAACCTCCACATAAAATCACTTCATTTTATGGAATATTACAAACGTTCAACTAGATTGATTTAAACAAGCTATCAGTAAATACGGTGAAACCTGAGTATGACGATAGTCTGTAACGATAAACCAGCCTATAACGATATTTTCTTTGATCCCGACGGAATTTCTATTTACTTAATGTAATTTAAACCTGCCTACCGATATAATCCCTTTTTAGACACCTGTCTATAAAATGTATAACATGTATACGTATATACTTAATGTTCAAAATAACGAGGCCCGTCAAAAGATAATCCTCCTGTTGCTCCAAAACGGAACGCTCTAACACATAGCATAATATCTGTAGCCAATTATGATCTTCTATCAATTTGATAATTAGTTTTCAATAGTTTTATCTTTATTTAGGAAGTATTCAGATGGCCATAAATTAATGTTCAAATACATAGAAATCGATTTTATTTTTTAACATTATATAATTTTATATGAACTTTATGCTTGATAGTATATAATTTTACGGCATCCGTATCATATGGCTTGATATTCAATCCATTCCTTTTTTGACATAAAAAGCGTAGTATTTCAACACGCTTGTTTGTTGTTTTCTCGAATACTAATTATAACCAGCGGGAGTGGTCTCCCTTAAATTTTCTCGCATACTTCCCCAAAAGGTGTCATTTTCCCTACCCCCGCGCGGAAAAAATTGCGAACCTTCTCTAACTCAGAACTATCCACAAGTTTCTCTTGGCACGGTCCAAAGGATGGTATTAGTAGCGAAGGTCACATAGTAGCGCCAATATGCAATTTGGCCTTGTTAGATAAAGAAAATCTAATATACAATTTGAAAGCCTTTTTTTAACCGATTGAAATAAAAAATTAGACACAGATCTACCATTACGCTTAGAAAATCATATACTAAATTTCATTTATCTAAATGGTTGCATTTAGCAGTTATCATGTTTTTGGGTAAGAACACAAACTCCGTTGTTTTCCGCCAGGTGGCACTGCAACTGATCTCACCGTGTAGCGCATGGTCACTTTACTATACCTAGACACCAGGTTTGGGGCAATAGTTGTCGCCGTTCTCAAGTTAATGTGGGGTAGAAGGACTTTTGTGGACACCCTGTATAAAAATATAAATATTTTTTTAAAAAATATTTAAATTAGAGAAAAATTGTACTAAAACAAATTTTATTTCACCGAAAAAATATTTTTTTAAATTTTAAGGTAATGTAAAAATTATTTTTGTGCAATAATATCCTCCGAAGTTATTGAGGAAAAGCGTTAACAATTCTATTAATTTTTAATTGAAAATGTTGAATTTCGAAAAACTCTTTCTTAGTGAGCACCTACTACCCAAGAATTAATTACCATCCAAATTTGGTAGTTCAGCTGTCTGCCTTGTAGAGCGTTCTGAGCGATTTTTGCAACTCGCGATTCGCACTTTAGAGATAGCATACCATCCTATAAACATCGCAAGTTGTCGATGAAAACCGTTGGAAATTCCATTAATCTCTTATTATAAGTCTAATTAAAATTTCGGAAAATTTTGTCGTAGACAGTCGTAGCTACTACACAAGAAGTAACTACCTGCAAAATTTGGTAGTTCAAATGTCTGTCTTGTAAATAGTTTTGAACGATTTTTGCATCACACGTGTCGCACTTTACAGATAGCATACCATCCTATAAAAATTATAATGTTAAAATGTACTATATTGTGTAAATACAGGAAAAAGTCGAGGCCAAATCACTCCCCGCTAGTTTTGCTTATCTTGAAATCTGTCTGACATAATATTCCGTCTATGATATATTACTCACCGTGATTTTGATTTCTAAATACAACTCGTTTTGATTAAAAAATTAATTCGGAAGCTAGATTAATTAGGTACGATTAAATTAAAATATGGTGAGAGAAGATCAGTGAGTAGGAACTGAAGCGTTAAATATAGTGCTTGGAAATTTAACCAAATTAATTCCGCGGGCAATAGGCAAGAGAAAATGTGAAGATACATATTTCTGATATGGTCTGATAGTTCTCAAGATATCTCGAAGTAGAAACTTGAAGAATCTTTTCATGTACCTGATTCTTGGTAAACATTTATTACTTCCATATTTACTGAAGCATAACGTTTAAAGAGCTTAATCCATCATAGTGTGAGACCCACACCTGCCAAGATTAAGACATGGATGACACATTAATCTGTAGTACGTGTTTATTTATAATGGATGAGATCACAGAACCGTAAGTTTTACGTAAGCCTGAGATCTTGCTGCTCATTAATGGTAATCATTAGATAATTTATTGGGTGACACTAAGACTCATGTAATGTCGAGTGATTTCTGTTTCATTTGGTGACTTAAAAATAGTACAGTTTTCACACGCTTAAACTTAACTTCCTTCATTTTTGTTAATTTCTTATTTGTACAGAGGGAACTTTGTAATCGATTTTGTCTTCGCTTCCTGATATGGGGCCGTTCAAATATTACGTAAGCACCCAAGGGGGGGGGGGGGGGTATGAGTGATGCTTACGTAAGACATTGAAATCACTTTATTTCCGAAAATCTCTTGTAACTTGCACAAATAATTTAATTTTAAAAAATTAAATTTGAAAAAAAGGTTAAATTTGGCAAAAGAAAAATAAACTTGATTTTTGTAAGCTTAAACTTGAAATTGTAAGGAAATTAAACTTACATTTTTTTTTTTTCATTTTAAGCCTAGTTAGAATTTTTATTTGAATTAAGTCCTAAAATTTTTAAAATTAGATTATTACTGTTATACGTTTTGTAAAAAAAAAAAGAACGGGGGGGGGTTGCAATTTTTTTTACAAAATTAAAAGGGGGGGGTTTGGTTTTTGTTTATTTTTGCTGACAAGGGGGGAGGGGGGGTCAAAAAATACCCAAAACATGCTTACGTAATATTTGAACGGCCCCTATACTAGAGTTCTGAAGTTTTGAACGATTGTGTATTCCCGAAGGCAATACAATTTTTCAACAATTTCAGAATTTAATAATCACTTAGGCGCTTAATTTTAATTAACATTTGATACCACGTGATAACTTCCGACTAAAAGTGAAATTTCCGAAAAGAATTGGTAACAAGATTTCCATAATATTTTTGATAATAGCGTGGGATATTTATTAAAGCAGGAAATGTCAAATGCAAATGCATGGGCCAAATAAACAAAGTATAAGTGTATGTGGGCCCCGGGGAAAAAACCCTTCAAGTTTTTAAGAAACGCAGATTTATTTCGAAAAAATAAACTTGCATTATTATATGTAAAAAAGAACAAGAAGAGCGGTAAAATTATGTTTTCATCTTTATCCTTGGCATCTTTTCTCTACTACCACCTTTTCTATTTCGAGGTATATCTGGTTTTCAGTGACTGCTTATTTAGGTGAATATCAGTAATTCTGCATCTGGCAGGAGACTTAGATCCTTTCATAAGTGAAAACAATTGCTCCTACCTATAAGTACTTCCAAACAGTAAAATAATTTCTTATGCCAGTTTTCAAGTGCTTTCGAAACTGACTAGAAAATATTTGTAAAATTCAGGCCTCCCAACTTCACTGATTGTTGCCTTCAAACCTGTACAGCATTAAATCCCCATTACCTCACTCGATACAACACGAATAGTAATCGTCAGTCATCTAGTCATTAGTAATTGTTGTGGTTCGCTATTGATAATTATGTATAATTAGGAGTTGTAAAAGTTATTTTTATTAAATATTTTGTTCCATGCTGGGCCGCAAAGATACTCGTTGTGGGCCACATACAGAGTGTCGTGTCACTCTTTCAAGTTTTATTTAAAATTAATCTATTTACCTAAATAATAATAATTCTTTTCATTCTCAGAGTTATTTATTTAATGTATATGATGTGTAAGTTAATTTAACATAACATTGCGCTGCAGAACTTTACTGTAAAAAGCCGTGTGCTTACTACATTCTTTGTTCGAATCCTGGTATTAAGAAACTGCACTTTAGTAACCGTCCCTTTCAAAATTGTAATTTGTTCTTTTCCCTCTTCGTGGAAAATTTGTTCTAGGGTAGGTTAAGCATTGCGCTCCTTTTTTGAGAAAACTCTGGTTCGAACTCATAGAATTTATTTCCCATGGGGGGTTTATTGCCTTGTTTTTCTGTGAGAAAGTCACAGCTGCAGGAAAGGGGTCCAGGGAAATCCTTTTTCCCACAGTTGAAGAATTTGGTCAGTGGCAAAGAATGTCCAGCTGTTTCCTGTCTTGACCTACTAATTGGCCATTTCGAGCTATTTTGAATTCGTGAGAATGTTCGTTTGCGGTGCTAGGTTCTTCTTTGGGAACATTAAGGGTTGAGGGTCCAGTTGCCCCCTGGGGTGTTTTCTTCCTGCCAGCTAGTCGAGAGAGAGAAGATGCAATTAAGAAAGTTGGGGTCAAAAATCAAATTGATTCGCTCTTGGAGTTCTTACGTAGAAGAAGGTTTCACTCTTGTTGACCAATTGTGATCACGTTTTTCATTGGGGGTGGGATCGCTAAATTTGTTTTTTGGCTTGGCGACTTAATGAATCAATAGTTTAAAGTGGAATTGGCGACAAGTTTAAAAAGGGTTTACTGTAGAATAAAAAATTCTGGTAAGACGCAATTGGGTTAGTGTATAGTTTTTTTGGCGGTAGTCTTCCCGCCAAGTTTTTGTATAAGTAGATTTTTTTTTGGGGGGGGGTATTGAAGAGGAATTGGAGTTTTGGAAAATTTTTCAGAAGGAAGGTGTCGGAGAGAGTTAGCCGAGAGAAGAAGCGGCATGATTATGCAGATGTGGAAAAGGACAAGATCTTGATTCTGACCAATTGGCAACAATAGAAAGCTTGAGCTCGGTAAAAGGATCTCGGATGATGTGAACGCTTGACTGCTTTTGTATTTGGGATGCCCAGTATTTTTCTTCATGTTTTCGCATTTCGGCGTGCTTGTGTGTGAATGATGGCTGGACACGTTTGGCGTTACGTGCTGAGTTTTTTGGAGAACATTTTCATTTCTTACAAAAAAACAACGAAAAATTTAAAAGATGCAGTTTAATATCAAGCAAAAAGCCTGTTATTAGATCTTGACACAGCATGAGCGTGGTACTCCTAAAATGTAAAACGTAAACGCTAGATTGATTCTTATATTGAGTTCATATTGAGTTCTGCAACAACATCATTTAGAGATTAGACGATGAAGGTAAACTTGAATTAGCGCACTTCCTGCCATTGAATTGAGCCGTGTCTGGCGCATTATCTTAGTGCATTCTGCGATGTTTTTTGGGCCACTATATACAGCCTCGACAAAATACAAAATGACCATCAGGAGATGTCCTTACCAACATGTTGTTCAGCGTCAAATCGAACATTCCGTCCCTGTGATGTTTTTGGGCTACTAGATACGGTCTCGACAAAATACAAAATGATCATCAGGAGATGTCCATTCCAACTTGTTTGCCTAGCTACCTCAGAGTGTGTCCTAACCCCTGCAAATGATAAGTACAATTTTGTGATATTTTTTTATGTGCTCAAGTTTATAGTAAGGGATAATTTTCGAGATTCATTGTTATTTGGTTAAATTCAATTTTTTTTTTTAGTTTTAAAAATTGGGATAAGTGGTATTACTTTGCTGAAAATACTTATGTGTAATTAACCTTAAAATTTAAAAGTGTTTCTTTCTTGGGACGAGGGTTTGAACTTAATTATCATGGTGTTGAAATTTTGAAAATAATGAAATTTTCTTAGAAATTCTAGTTAATCAGTAGTTGGATTTATAAGAACAAATTATAAATTCTTTGATATCTGAAAATAGTCAGTAGATGGATTTATATGATTAATTGTAATACTTTGATATCTTAGTTTGATTGCAATGTTTTAATTGTTGTATACATTTAAAAGGTCTTAATTGATAGATTGACTTTAAAGGTCATCGCTACTCCTAGGTGCTTTAAAAAAAATTAAATTTTAAATTAAAAAGGGATATGATAAAAATATTTTTTAGCTAAAGATATAGGGTGTCTTAGATATCTGAAATAAGATTGCTAAATGCTGGTAAATCTCTAAATTTCATGTTTTGATTGTTATTTTGTGTGCAGCTTGTAAATTTGAGATGGATTCTATTTAATTGCATCTTACATAAGTGACCGTGTTGAGAGTATCTAACATGATGATTTACATTACAAATGGTAAATTTGAAATATTTGATATGTATAGGTAAAATAGATGGCATGACAACCTTTTAAATTTGAATGTTGATTATCTCACAACTAGCAAAGTTGCTGAAGTGTATTTGATGATTTTTTTATGTGTGTCTATTTTAATGAGGTGGCGCCCCTTTTGAAATTTTGAATTTTTTCTGAACACGTTTCTTATCATATCCAAGAGCCATTCATGAAGGCATTGTTTAAAATTGTATGTATAATTCAATTTGATTTATTAAACGTTAGCCTTACAAAATCTCAAATCTTGTGTCTGTCAATTTCTTTATGCATTGCTGAGAAAATCACTGTGTGTTCATGAATCTGGTAGAAGTTAGAATTTTTGAACCTTGGGTATTCTTTTGAAAAATCGCAACGCATTGTACTAGGAAAGAAAGGGATTAAATTTGAAATTCTTTATGTTTTTTTTAAGTCTTTGCTATAAAATGACTACCAAATACCAAACATCACAAGAGGCGGACAGCAATTTTCACATCCTTGTATTAACCCCTTAACTGTTTAACCCGAGTTTACTCGTGCATCGAATTATGGCATTTTAACACTTATAGTCCGAAGACGTTATAATCCGATACAAAAAAATTAAGAGTAACTCATTAACATCTCAAGTGTTCTATGGACTCTTAATTGAATTAATACGACAACACGTTCAAGATTTATTAGCGGACAAACTCGCACACTTTCATATGTACAGGGACAAAAGGTTTTTCCTGTGTGCCTCAAGTGCAATGCACACCAATCTTCTCCAGACCATCTGCTCTCATGTATGGAGCTGGAGAAGAGGAACCTCTTTGAAAGTCCTGCGCTGGTTCGTGATTTTCTGTGGGCGAGCGGACTCTTGGACTTGGTCTAGCTGAGGACTAGAACAAGTGGAATAAGAAACAACAACACGTTCTCAGAACAGAAAGTGTCATCTAATAAGACAGTAGCGAAAATAAAACAGTTAAGGGGTTAAACGCTAAAGAGTAAGAAACATCAAAAATAAAAAGTTTTTTCTTAATCGCATTTTTATCCGTGTACTAAAAATAAGAAATTAATTTTTATCAAGAATATGGAGTTCAAAACAAAATTATAAAAGCCAGAGGAATTGGAAATAATACTATAAGGGGATTAAGTCATGGTTGATATCATAGAGAACAAATTCCTAAAAATTCATTAAAATTAAAATATATTATTTCTAAAATTCTAATTTATTTATAATATTTTTATTCCTCCATTACACTTTTATAATTTTGCTTCACTCTCCCTATTTTTGATAAATAAATTATTTTTTTACTTTTTAGTACATTTATAAAATAGGTGTTTTATAAGATTTCTTATTAGTTCTAAACAGACGTGTAAGAAATAAACTAATATTTAAGATGTAAACTAGTATGTTAAAATCTTCTTAAACTGACCACAGTTTCTAAATTACGAAATAATAAATAGAGGTAATGTTTCAGGAGATTTTAACTGACGTTTTATTCGAATAAATGGATGATATATTTAACAAAAATGCTATAATTTGCTTTCTATTAAATCAGAAATCTCTTTATTATAAAAATCAAGACTAATCTTCTTAAATTGGGGAATGAATGTTGACCGAACATCTACCATTATTAAGAAAAATAATTAAAATGCCATCATAATCTTTTTCATCGAAAAATAGGAACACTTATCACGCGATGTCAGAAATATTATAATTCTCTTTCCATTTAATAAGAAATCCTATTATTTTAAAAATAAATATTAATTTTCTCAAATTGGAGAATGAATGTTCACAAAACACATATCATTATTAAGAAAAATAACTAGAATGCCATCATAATTTTTTCATTGAAAATAGGAATAATTATCACGCGATGTCATGAGAAGGGGAAAAGTCTTTTATAAGGTATCGAAACTTTTCCTAAAGCTATTTCCACCAAACAAAACTAGAGAAATTTCTTGGAAAAGTTTTAAATTAATCGTTAAGTTAGAAATTAATGTACAATAATTTAAACTTCGAAAGTTCATCAGTTTAGGAGATTGACAAGCATTAATATATTAAATTTTAAACTTTGTCTTTCTAATCTTATGTTTTATTTATTTTCTCACATTTACATGGAACAATAAAATTTTCACCCACATTTCTTTAATTGCAAATTGCTTATGCTTAAACGCAATTATTGTTATTTATGTGTTTGTGTAAAAACTCCTTATCATTGAAGGGCTCATTGATTTTTCGCTCAAATTCCTAGAATCTTTTCATATTTTAGAATTAAATAAAATATATTTTGCTTTTTAGACGAACTTAGCAAAAATATAACTTTCAATACATCAGAATGTCATTTATAGCGTTGAATTTACAGTTAGTAAAATGTTTCATTGTTATAATCCATAAACCATATATATTTCTATCCACGAATTTGATATATTTAGATGAGTAGCTGTTATTTATGCATAAAAAGTTTTCCTTTCTCTAAGTTATCTGATTCCAGAAAATTTGCATTTGCCCTGAACAACCAAATTAAAAATTAAAAACAAAGATTGGTTTTAGAGAGTTAATAAGCTATAAAATATTAGCACAATTACATATTGTAATAAATAAGTTTTCTAAAAATATCTAGAAACAGAGAGGAAATATACATTTCTTCTACACTAACAATTGAAATTGATGATTATATAAATGATTACGTGCCTCAATTCAGCAAAATGCTTATTGATGCTTCTGCAGAAAAAGTTATTTTGAATTTATTTTAAATTGTTAATTAAATTGTAATAAATGTTATATTTCAAAGAAATTAATGTTATTAGGGTGACCAAGTGATTGGTGATCATTGGGTTGGATGATTCTTCCCAACAAGTTGTAACATGGTTTGTTTAGGGCAACTGATAATCATGTAGGATTATCGTTAGACGTCTGAGATAAATCGGCTGTCAATTGAGCTTATAATACAGCCATTAATTGAATTAAATGGTCCATGAATCGTTATATAATATGAACACCAGCCGTCTCTTCTGCAGATTAAAGGTTACACAAACTTGTATGTACATTTTAACTACTAGTAGATATTTGGAATATTTTCGAAAATTGAAAAGAAACAATTTGCTGGAAATAGAATATTGTTTTTAAAAAATCGTTATAAATGGATGATTAAATGCAATAATCGGAAATTCAATTATTTTTGGAAAATGGAAAGAGCCGTCCGTTAGAAATAATTAACAACAATAAATATTTAAAAAAAAACTTTAAAAAAACGCTTTTACCGATGCATTAAAAAGAAATTAAAATTCTCGAAAATCTGGAGGTAGGAACAAAAATCGGAAAAGCTTGAGGCGTTGGTTTTATATCCTTCTCCCATTGTTTTAGCGCCTCAAGCTTTTATAATTTTTTTAACCTCCAGATTTTTGAGAAATTTTTTTCTTCTTTTTTAATGCATTGGTTAAAAGCGGGGATTTTTTAAAGTTTTTTTTATATTTATTATTTTCTAGTTTTTAGTCTTTAATTTATGTCATAATTCAGCATTATAAATATTTTGGGATTTTAGAATCAATTTTTCATGAACTAATTCAAACAATTATTTTATTAAAAAGAGCTCTAAAATTACTGAAATATTGAATTGTCATCAAGACCCAATGAATATACAAAATTTCAGAACTCTAGTGCGTTAAGAAGTGAGTGAAAAATCGATCACAAAATTCCAACCTTGCATACATACATCAAACATGAAACATTTCGAACTTAGTAAAAGCGTTTAATAAAAAAAAGCACCATCTGTTATTTACCCAATTGTTTCTTAAAATGTATTGGCGATACTATTTTCTTCAACTGTGAATTGGTTTATTACGATACTTTAAAAAGTTTTATCCTTTCTCTGATTTACAAGTCAATAAATGAATTTTAAGCATTTTTCCAAAGTTTTTTCTAATCCTACATGTTACAAGTCTGCATTGGAAGTTATAGATGAAATATTTCTGGCTAATAAAAACAACTGATAATCTAAAATAAGTGACGGGGATAAACAAAAACAATAAAAAATAACTGACAAGGATAAACTAAAACGATAAGAATAACTGATAATCGAAAAGAGAGCTGACGGAACTTTTCTGATGAGAAATAATGGTCCATTTGCTTTCTCCGAGAGGCTGTTATTTTATAGAGTTATATAGAGAGGCTGTTATCAGTTGTATGTCATTTTTCCCCATTTCGTCATCTGATTGCTGTCTAAATTTACGAGATCTGTCCCAAAATTGCCTTCATGTAGTGTCAAAACTGGAAGTTACTCTAAACAAATTTAATAAAATCAATTTTTAAAACACACTTTTATTAGTGCAATAAAAAACAGAATTTTTTTATTTCGGTTATTTTCTACTTTTTAGTTTTTAAATCTAAGTCTTTATTATAAATATTATAGAAACTTGTAATAAATTTTTATCACTTTCACTACCTGGTGGAGCCATTTGTATGGACTCAAAATTTTAATAAATCAATCTATTGAGATATAATTAAGCTCTGAAAATGTTAACATAATATATTTAACATTTATAAATAAATAAATAACATTTATAATATTAATTAATTATTTATAAATTATTATAAATGTTATAAATTAAGATTTATAAATGTTAAAATAATTTATTAACAGAGAGCACACACGTGTACGAAATTCGAAAACTCAAGCCCCAGAAGGTAAATGAAAAATCGATTGCAAAATTCCATCTTTACAGACTTGAAACACGACAAGTTAAATAAAAGTATATAACAAAAATAAATTAACCGAAGAAAATATCCTTTAGAGAATTTTTTATATTATCTTTCAACTCACTTTGTTCCAGGAAATTGAAACAAACATTGAAATAAGTTTTAGGAAAAGGAAAATTCTCTAAACTAATTTGCCTCAGATTCCACAACCGGAAGAATAATCTCTAGAACATAAATTTCATAGTTCCGCATCTTAATACCAACAACTTTTCTCTCTCTTAATATTTTCAGAGAAAGGCGATTACATAAAACATTTTCACGGCTTCCTCTTTTTCTCCTCTTGTAAGAGGAAATTATATTTCTTATAAGTTCTTGTGAAAATGGACGGATGTATATGAATAATGGTAGGAATTTCCTCTAAGTCTTTTTACTCAAGACAACTTCACTTTTTGGATCTTCTTTTTAAACAGTGTCATTTATCACGGGAGCCGGATGTGAACTGCTCTTTTTTTGTTTATTATTGTTTTATAGTTCTACTGATTTATATAAATGTCCTTATTGATGAGGTCTCTTCTGAGATGTTACTTATTAAGATATCAGTATCCCCAATTATGTAATTTAAAAACAATGAAGCATATTACTAGATTTAAGCGGACTGATTATATCTCATTTTCTACAAAAAATTAATTCGTTTGAAACTTTATAGTCATGTCAATTTCATCATTAATGCATAGTCCATAACAGCATATTTCCCAAGCAATTTGTTTCATTTAAACTCTTATTGCCGAAATTTCTCCAATATAATTACTTTGTTTTGTAAATGTTTTCTAAATAAGATTAATTTAGTGATGCTTTCCCATTTCTTTGCCTTCTACTCTCTAATATACGGAGTACACACAGGTGAAGTACAGCACTCGTTAAAAAATCGATGTCGATATTTTTATGAATTTAGATGCTTCAGACCTCTTTGAAACTAAATAAAAATTGACCATATCTGTCTGTGAAGATGTCAACACAATAACAGAAAAAGGCAAGAGAATGAAATGAGGCATATACTTATTGACGAACATTTTAGACCTGTACCAGGATTTGGACCCAATCCATCTAGGAGCAGACGCACTTTTCCACACACAATTTCCTTCGTTAAACTGCGAAGCTACATAAAAAAAATATCGTATTTATAACATAAATACAGAAAATAAATAAAATATTTTAAAATAAGTATACAGTACAACCTCGATATTTCGAATCTCTGGAGAAGAGAAAAATTTCGAGATAAAGAGTTTTTTAGTTATCAAGGTTTAGACAAAATTTAAAAAAAAAAATCCCACAAACTACTTTTTGCGGCTAAAAATATGATTCATCAGAAAAATCAACACAATCTGCAAAATAATTAACAAATTACTCTTCTCAATGCTTTAATAATTTCAAGATTGTGTTATACATGCGTACCTGTTTTGACTTAATAACGTCTAAATCTTTACAGAAAATACATTTAGTTGTTTCGGAAAAAATGTCCTTAATTTAAGTTTGCTGTCTCAAAGAATCTTTTTGCAACTGCACAGTTTTTTCTAAAGTAGCAATGGAACCAAATGATTCAGTTCCAATTATTTTCGATTGATTCAAGAAAGCCCTGGAGCGATTCCACCTGCCTTCTTGGCTTCTTTCACAGTAACTTTTTCGTGCTCTTGTTGATCCAATTCTTCGTTTTCTTCACCAGAAATTTCTGCATGCTCTCAACAATCTCTTTGTCTGTCATAGTACCGCACATTTGGAGTTCATTGTCTACATCCAAGAAATCGTCAAATGAAATTGTTAGTGTTAGAAACCTTTTGTATCGATGCCCAGTGTTCTGGATTAATTTCTCCTTCTCCTATTGAGTGCTTAATGGAATCAACTTCCTCTGTTTCACTAGAAGTTTTATTCTAGGAAAATCTTGCTTTGATGAGACAATTTTTTATTGTTGTTTTTGTGACATTTCTCCATGCATAGTCAACCATTCGCATTGACTGCAAGGTGTTGATAGATGCACAAGGTCACCGATAGACCGATTCTATCCAGGAGTCTTCTCACAATTTGCGCTCGATAACCAACTTTGAAGCTCCAGATTATCCCCTGGTCGAGTGGTTGCAATTTCGAAGTCGTATTTGGCGGTAAAAATTTCACTGTGATATTTTTTAGTGCCGGAAAATTAAAGTGAGCATTACAATTGTCTATGAAGAGAAGAATGTGTCTTTTCTTTTTAGCCGTTTCTTTATCAATTTCCTTCAGCCAATCACCAAAAAATTCGCTTGTCATCCAAGCCTTTGGATTTGACTTGTACATCATTCGAAATGACTTAATTTTAGCAAAGCATCTCGGCATTTTGGATCGTCCAGCATAAGAGGAGGAAGCTTTTCTTTACCACTTTGATTAGCTGGCAAGAGCACAGTCACCCGAATCTTACCCTGTTTGCCACCGTGGCATTCTTCACCTTTAAATGCAACCGTTTTGTTGGGCAAACGCTGGAAGAATAATCGAGTTTCATCTGCGTTAAATACATGCTTTGTAATCCTTTAAAAGAGAAGAAAGTTCTGAAAGCCACTTTTCACAGGAAGATGCATCTACGATGCACTTTCACAGCAAAGTTTCCGAAAAAAATGTTGTACCTTTTCTTAAAATTTTCCAGCCCGCCATTGCTTGCTTTAAATTCACTGTTCGATTCCATCTCTTTTGCAAAATCCTCTGCTTTTTGCTGCAACATCAACCCACTCACAGGAAGGTTTTGATCACGGCATTAGACAAACCATTTTCGTACACATTCTTCAACTTCAGGATAGATCGAATTCCGAATTTTCATTTTCTTCCTGTTTCCGGCATTATAGTTTTATTCTATTGTTTCACGGTTTTTTATTATTGCTGAAAGAGTGCTGGAAGGGATTTTAAAGTAAGCAGCAATTTCGCTTTCTTTTTTAGTTTGTTTTCATCCAAAAACTTCACTGCCTTTATTTTATCTTCGACCGATAACACATTCAATTTACGCTTTTCACCAGCCATTCTCAAGAAGTAGGAAAAATTAATCTATAAATGTTCACGAACACGTTTTTATTCTACACTGGTCGGCTACGAAAAAAAGAACACACCCCTGTCGTTTAAGTGCGCATGCTCCATAATGAAGAAGATAAACACAGGAAATTCTCCCGCCGGTGACAAGATAACAGCCTTTCATCCCCCTCCACCCCACTTCCCATTTCTCATCTCCCATCCCAATATCATATTCATTGCTTTTCCACGAAAAAGGGGTAAAGAATGAAACGAGATCACTCTTAAACTGGTTCTATTGCCAATAACTGCCACGAGAAAAATGTCAACTGAGACTTATTTCTGGGAGAAAAATTTCGACATATCAAGGGTTTTGATAAACAAATTTCGAGATAACTATGGGAAATACAATGAGAATTTCTATGTAAATGCAGGGGACAATTTGTTTTTCGAGATGTCAAGGGTTTCGGGATAAGGAGGTTCGAGATATCAAGGTTTGACTGTATTCAGAAACTGAATAAGACCCAAAAGAATTCTGGCTTTTCCCCTTTTGCAGAACTCAAAAATAGATCTGCATGATAGGAACGACCATTTATAGGTGTTAAGAGGCATTTCCGGTTATGTGGCGGGAGTTTCATGGAATATCATGCACAGGCCAGAAATGCTTCTCAACAGTCGGGGATAAGATAAGTGCTATTTGCCTTAATGGTCTCCTTTTCTATTTTGTTTCAATGATGACAAAACATTGCTTGAAGATTTTGGTTTTTACTTCAGAATTTAATTGGATCTTTTGTACTTTTATTCATCTCAAATATGAACTAATTTTGCTGGATTTTTTTTGTCTAGTGGTTTCTTATTTGTATTCTACTGATTATATTTACAGAAACATTCAACTGTCATGGGATTATCGGTCACGAGGGGACAAATTTTGGATGAAAGTCAGGCCCCTCACAGAAAAAATCCAGATTTGAATCCCTGACTGCAGGTGACTCTTCAAGAAGTCTGCATACAGGATTCTTTTTTTCCTTTCTTTCTAAATTTTTAAAGAAATTCTTCGATTTTCACTTCTTTTAAAGCATTAAAGTAAGTATAATATTTTCATTCAGAAAGGATGGCAAAAATAAAGATAAAATAGTATTCTTATATATGAGAAAATAGACTGTAATTGATGAATTTGTAACGATTTCATTCATTGCTGCTAAATACTTTCAATATATGCTTCATAGAATTTGCGTCATGTTAAGACTACCATTCTAAAGAATTAAAACATGAAACAACTAGTTAGTAAAAAAATTAGTAATTTCCTCTGATTGAACCTTTTTACTCCTGAAAATAAGAAGCTTTTAGAGTTTATTGCTTACTTGAAAGAAACTTACTTCCGTCAACATCGATGGCGTCCATTAAATGAAAACGCCCACGGAAATGAAACTTTCAAGTTACCTAGGAAATTCTCCTAAAGTACTCATAATCCATTTCGAAGATCCAATTCCACAGATTCATTTTTCTTTAATGCGCATTGTAGTTCACGACAGTTATCATAATTTGACTTTTAATTCTCTATATGAGGGCTAATTGTTATTCCTCTAATGGATAGAACTATTTTAATGATAAAAGGCAAAAAAATCAAATTTCCTTCAAATTTTCATTGCTAGTTTCAAAGAAAAACTATTGATAATTCAAAGAACAGTGTTGTCAAATTTTATGAAATGAGTATTTCATACGTAATTTTCATAATCACCGAAACAGTGTAAGATAATTGCTAATGTAAAGCTAATATTATTCAGTGGTAAATTATTAATCTTGTTGTATAAAATATTTTGATATAAATTTATTTTTCTTTTGTCAAAGAACTGCAGGTTCGAGCCCCGATTCCTTCGAAGATCCATCACGTATGTGAGCCAGGTTCCCGTTACATATCACATAGAAGGTGAAACATCTTCACGTTGGAGTGCCGCCTCGGATGTCGTCCTCGTCATATCACCACAATTAAAAATTACGAGGTCTATCGCAAAATAACCCTCTTGTAGTTTCAAAAAAGAATGTTATTCTAACCAAACTGGAATATCATCAAAAATAATTCTTGCTCGTAAAATAACTCAAAACCAAACCGCTACAAGAACAAAGAAAGCCCTAAACGTGTTACTGATACGACCTCTTGTGTCAAAAATTCATATTACTAGACAAAGGTAATCAAACTAAATTTGATCCAGACGGTTTTAATGGAATTTTCTACCTTCGTCTTGAATTATGGATTTTAACACCTTTCCTCAACTTATCAATAGACTAAAGTATTTTATCTTTGAGTTTTTCATTTTTCCTACTTTAATCATCATATCATTTATCGAGATCTTGTTACTGTTTAATTTGTTTCAAAATAATACATTATGGTAACTTACGTAACAGGTTTTGTTTGGACGCTGCTTGTAAATTTGTCATGTCACTCATTTACAGAAGGTAAACAGTTTTAGTTTATTAAATATGTAAGCAGCAAATTAGTTTTTGTTATGGATTGGAAATATTCCAACCGTAAATCAGAACTTTATAGGTAATAATGTGCCCAAATAAATTATTGACCAGACCTCAATGACATTCAAAGAGGAAAGTTTTCTTTTTCTTTACTGAGAAATTGATCGACTGTAGGGGGATTAATTGAAAATGACCCGCCATAAAGACAAACATTATATTATTCATCAACGTTAAAGAGCACTTAACATCTTCAGGCAAGATTGAGTACAGGAACTCTGTAGCTCCTTTTATTTTCTTCTTAGGATTTTAGCAGCATCTTGGGAAGAGACGAAATGAAAAAATATGTATTCATTTATAAATTATTTGAGTTCTGATATGGAGCATAAGTATGCCTTATAAACACTAGTCAGTATTATGTAAGTTATGAATATTACTGAACAGGCTTGAGTAATCTAATTATGGAAACTATACTTTCCTTGAATTTGGTTACGAAGTTCTAATGTGTTCTACAAACACAACTGTTTAATTAAGTGTTTACTTAGAAATATTTAACTTATTAGATAAGTTTCACAGAATTTCGTACTTTAATTCAGTTATAGTTATATGGCTTAATATTTATGTTTATTCTGCAAGCGTTGTTTTTTCACAAAACAGTTACGTGAGAAAAAAAATTGACAAAAATCTAAAAGCAAACTTATATCTTCAAAAATATATGCTTTTGATATATCGTGTCTGGAGAATATTGTTAGAAAAGTGGAATTTATGTTAATAAAGATGTGCGATATATTCGTAAACATATTCCATAGAGTATGGAGCGTTTTAACGGTCTGCGGGGAAGAGTACAGAACAGAACGCCGTCTTTTACCTCCGTACCCGTGACCAGTCCGGTCACTGAACGGTTTGATGGCAAGACACGGGAATTTTATTTAAGATATAAAAAAATAAATATTTACACTATGTACAGCGCAAGCATTTACACTTTTACACTATTATTTCGTATTATTGTTCTTTTCTGTAGTTTGTTGTATGAGCTCGCTGGAAAGTTGAAGGTTAGGGAGGTCGGAAGAGATCTCTGTTTTCATTGATGAATTTCATTATCCTACGAATTTTATGCCTGGATACGAGGTTATTAAGGGGGGGGGGAGTACAAAGTAAAAGTGATACATTGTATAAACATTCAACAAATACAATCAGTATAAACATAATAAGTACAATAGAACATATAAATACAGAAATACAATAAAGTAACATAGAAAAATAAATAATAAAATATGACAAATAACAAATACAGAATAAAAATACAATCCTCAAAAATAATAATATATGTAATACGTTAAATAAACTTATATTCATACAATGTGAAATACAATAACATCAAATAGGGACTATTCGCTTGGGGGAACCACAACAACAAAAAAAACCCTCAAAGTGTAACTAAACTAATATACAAATGCTAATTTAAAAAAAGAAAGTCAATATATATTTCAAAGGTTTTTTTTTTCTTTTCCTTTTTTACAGAGGAAGTGCCCCCTAAAAAAGTTTAAATCGTCATAGTACAAAAAAAAAACTTTTTTTGCCCAGACTAGCACTTTTTGAAGATTTTACTCCAGAAAGGAGTGACAGGCAATGAGTAAGATGAGCTCATTTCCTGAAATTTTTGTTAGGTTACTCTAAGTAAAATCCCCCTCCATTTCTCACTTCAATCCTATTTTGGTGAAATCAACTTCACCTGGAGCATGCGCAGAAGCGTGGAGGGTTTGGGAATCCGTGAATCATCTATAAGCATTTGTATTGTTAAGATGGAAATACCAACGAAATTGTAAACAGTAATAAAAAATAAAAAGGAGATAGTATAATTTTCTTTGAAAGCTTAAGGAATATAAGATTTTAAGATCAATTTACAAGTAAAATTTTAAGATTCGTTGAAAAAGAAATCTTAATTTTCATCTTCTTCTCTACGATCGTTATTTATATATTTGTTACATGAAAGCAGTAAGAGACACAGTAAATATGATATGCTAATGGAATTTAAAATAATGCTGATCTTTTTTTCATTACAGAATAACACATTGAATATTTCAGTTTAATATTGTGCTGTTGATTAACCCTTTTTTCGAATTTCCGACCCAAAAAAAGCATTTTTTATCGCTTAAAATTTATATATTCTGTCCTGAATTCGGAAATTCAAAATATTTTTGTCAGCAAGCATTTTTTGCTTGACCTACTGGTGGTCATACATGTGATATCCCGTTCACTGATCTCCAGTTTTCCCTGCAATTCACCCAAGTTTTACATTAAAACAAAATACTCTCTAATAATGTATTTTTCCAATCTACTACTTTGAGGTATTTAAGATAAATATGTACATGAAAAGAATTATTAATGATATATAAATAATTATTTTTTTAATTTTTTTACAACCTTACCATGAAAACAGCTTTACAATCTTTCATGACCATCAGAGCGTAAAAACCACATTGAAATAATTTATTCCCGATTATTTTACTGCTTTCATTGTCAAAATCGCGGAATTGAACGAGACCTGTAAGTACAACGAATTCACTTTCAACGATGCAATGTTCCTCTTCGTCGCATGACATGCGACGCCGACCAAGAAGGGGTTAATGCAGATCGAATGCTCAATGTTAACAAAAAATATAGCGGGAATTCTACGTTCTATTCTATTTCTTTAAGCACAGTAGTGCTATTTTGTAATCAAAACAAACAAATTAATTCAATTTTTCAGTTCTTATAAGTAAAGATGTTGAAAACTATTGATCTAAGTGATTCTCTGATTTTCCCATTAAGTGAGTTTGATTTTTCCATTTAAATGAAAGAAATGGACAATCATTAATCCATGCGGCGATTTGTTCAACAAGTATGAAATAAACCTTAAATGCAGTTAATAATCTCATTTGGCAAAAGCCCACAGCAAGTTAATTTAAAATTCTTTAGTCGTGAGTTCGCAAACAAGGTACTGACGTAGCAATATCCAAAGACTTTGTATCGGCCATGCAACGCAAGTTAAGAGACTCCTTTGTTTCCAAGACACTATTCAGTTTTACGATAAACAAAACCGATCAATTTCCATCCATATACAAGAGGCCATCATTCCTGTAGACTGGGAAATTTCCACTTTGAAGTCCTGAAAAGATCAAAACGCCACTCAGCAATTATAGTTAACTAACATGAAAATTATCCCTGTCTTGTTTGATCATTTAAAATCTAAACATCATTAATTCAGAATAATTAACATAAGACTTTGAATAATCTTTTAATCCAACTTTAATGTGGATCAGGCCATATTTAGCTTTTCCTCACTACAAAGTTTAAGTATTGCCATTACGCATAGATATAATTAAAGAATGCTGAATTTCTCAACTGATACATGTGTACTCTAGAATTAGACGAAATAAATAGCTGTTCTAATACCAAAAAATAATTCATTTGGCTGTATACAAAAGAAAGTTGTTTAATCGTGCATGAGAATTTGAAGAACTAACCTTTTAAGCTTAAAATATTAAATCAATTATAATCGCTCAAGTTACGTGCAATGGGCGCATCGAAAAATAAAGCATCTCAAAATAATTAACAAATATGACTTAGCTCAGTATTTGAAAATTAAGACGGTAAACTGCAAACAATTTCGTTACAGTACTAAAATTATAAGAATGAAATGTGTATACGAGTAATAACATTATTAACAATATATTATATACAAGTTAGAAAAATTCCTTAGTTGTCTCCCACTTTTTACATAATATATCACTCTCTGCTTATAATTTCGTCTCATAGTGAAGATAACGGAGTGCATATTTTGCAGCAATGCCCTTTCCCGCAGACTAATTTGGTCCAAAATTCGTTTCAGATCTAGAGTTTTAATCACGAACACATACCAAACTTCTCTCATCATGCTAGTTGCCCTTTTGAATTGCCGTTTTCATACACAAACAAATAAATAGAGCGACAAACAGACTTCTCTTAAATGAATTTTGTCCAAAATTAGAATGAAATCTAAAAGTTTGGTGTCAAGACCATATACTAAATGATTTTTATCGCTTCAGGCAGACACAAAAATAATGCACAGATAGACATAGTTCCAAAAATGTATTATTCGGGGTTGTTGAGGTATGAAACCCGACCTTCATCAAAATCTCGAAGAGAAAAATGTTTTTACGATATTTTCTTTTCATATAGTACATACAATGAGAAGGTAAGGATATTATTCTCCTTTAAAAATAGAAATTGCTTCAAGCCAATGGTCTTTGCCGACACATTTCGAAAGGAATTATTTGATTTTAATGGAAATGAATGCACATTTCTTTAGATTTTTTGCTGTATATCACGCAGGCACAAATATTTAAAAATATTACATTAGAGGTACAAATAATACTCACGATCACAAGTAGTAAGTGGCATCCTTATGTGGGAGTATACGAGGAAAAGGAATACTCGCGATTTTTACACAGTTTTATTTAATTTGACTTGTTTCATGTTTGAAAAGATGTGACCTTTCTAATAGATTTTCACTCGCTTCCTGATGATTTAGGGTGTTTATATTTTTCTCACTTGTTTGTTTTCGACGAAAATACGTAATTTTAATATTTTCTGAACTTAATTCTCAATCAATCGATTAATTTAATTAAATTTTTATTCCTCACGAATGGCACTACATTATAGTGAATTTGATAAAATTTCTGATTGCAAAATTTCATATTATTTATAGTAATGAATTTCTAAGAATAAAAAGTAGAAAATAATTAAAATAAAAAATAGTTTCTGCTTTTGAGTATCATAACAAAAGTGTGTTTTTAAGAAGCTGTCGTTATTAAGTTTATAAGATATGTGATTGATACTCAGTATTACATTAACTCAAATCGAAATCTATATTCATTAATACCGAGATCTTGTCTCCAGATTGTCAGTCGGAAAGAAGTCTTAACGCGTAAAATATTGTTTGTTGTAAGGGTACAAGAATTTTACTGACAACAAGAAGAAACTCAGTAAGAAAGGAAGTAACTTTTTCACGCAATATTTACTCTAAAAAATCTTGCTTAAGCTCAATGCTCGAAATACAAAGATTAATTTTGAATTTTCCGAAAAAATACAGGTTCCTTGACAAATTATCTTGACAGGTAAAGTCTTACAATCAATTCCCATTTGGCCCATTCTTTCGAGATTCGTTCGGTAATCTAACTAGGCAAGAAAGACTAAACTCTCCTTGGAAGTGTTTTGATTGGTTGTTAAATGGTTTCTAAGATCAAGGTGAGAATTTCCAGTTGAAAATCTTTTTGGTTTATGGTATCCAAGATATTGAAAAGGAGAAAACTTCAGCTCCGTCTCTATTTCAAATATAGAATAAAACACCTTTTTAAATAAAATTCACATATTTAATGGTTAATTTGCTTCAAAATTCAATATATGTTTTATAAAGTAGTTTTCTATTGTTATATGTATTTTTAAGTTGCTTCAAATCAGTAATTTTTCCAGAAATCAAAATTTAATGGCTACTATTTAATGACCAATAGGATCTCTTAACAGTAGCAAAGGAACTTTGCCGATGCCAGATAAGATATTTATGCGGATAATTGAATATAGGTTTCTAGAACTTACAGGTTCATGTTTTCTGATGCCATGTGATGAAAATGCTGCATGCGAAGTTCGTCCGTCATGTTTTTTTCTATTTACAGGCAACAATTAAATAAATAATATAGAAAAACGTACAGAATATTTAAAAATTGCAAACACACACATAATTTTATATTTCAGAAAAACAAAATTAACAGCATTTAAAAATTATCAAATGTACTATCACATGAAAGTTACACATTTCTTAGTATTGTGACAGTATAACTACAAAGTGTCGCCGGAATTTTAAATATTCACTCTTTATATATATGACGTTTTATAACATCATGTGCTGACATAGGTGAACATTGAGTTGCAAAATTTATCTAAGTCTGCAATTTTTCGTCCGCTTCCTTTCAGGTAACACTCTTGCTATGCAGGCCTCTTTATCTATATTCTATTACTCTTCTTCGTAATATCTATCTTTTTCTAGTACATGTTGGATTTTTAGTCGTCAACGAACAAGTGCGTGAAGGGACAGAATTGTCTACAACCACCCAGACCTGCACCTCGTCCTCCCATTACATATATTTTTGTTTCATAGGCCTTCATTTCGGATTTTAATTTACACCTTTAAAGTACTAACATTTTAACTTTGCCTATCAACTGGGTGGCTCCTGCAAGAGATTTTACTATATTATGTTAAGTATATGCAAATAATCCAAAATTAATAGAGTAATTTCTTTTTATTACATAAATATCATGCTTAAAATCAGAGAAACTTTTAGTATTATCAGAAAGAAATACAATACATAACACTGCAATAATGAAGGCATTAAAGGGAAAAACAAGTCATGCACAAGCATGTGAATGTCAGTGCCCTTGGTGCGACAGTTGGCTGCTGATCAGATTTTGAATTTTATTTTGTAAGATATGTATTATATCTAGTGTAATTTCCTGCATAATCTGTATATTGCGTACGCATTTTAAAATATTTGTAATATTTTGTGTAACATAGGTTTTGTTATTGAAATGCGTTTTTTTTAATGTACCTCCAACAATCCGGCTGTCCTCTGGTTGGATGTCTGAGAAACTACTGACTCAGAGACTACTGTATTTCCATGCATAATCAGCGTGAATGTATTCCCATCGACTTTCTCGTACACTTACACAATACATCGTGCTTTGCGTTTAGCTTCACAGCAGTGGGGAAAAACTGAACATGCATCATCACCTATTATTGACCCACTATTGACCAGATCACCGACTATTGATTACCTACTATCCCAAAATTTGATACAGAAGTACAATTTTAGTGTGAAGAATATGTATCGAGCTTCATTTATCTATCTCGTTACGTTTCCAAATTGTGGTGTTCACAGACACAAGGGAAAACAAATCAACCTACGCGAGGGTCTGTTCTTTGACGGATTTATTTCAAAGCTAGTCACAAATCTGCAGTTTCGTTGTAGGGAAAACTAGGGCTACTTGACCCTATTTATACTTTTTCTTATATTTCTTGAATATTTGAATTTTTTCATCATAAAAGGACTTGTTTTTAAGAATGATAAATGTACTAATGATAAACTGATATTTGATTAAATCATAAAATAAATATATTTCATGAAATCGCCTATGGTCAAGCATCCCTAACCTTAGGGATACTTGACCTTACATGGAAAGAGTATTTGAAAGAGTATTTAAATTTTTTTATAAATTGTATAACCTCAAAATTCAGATATTAGGTTACAACTACTGAATTATACAAGGTGCTATTATCGAAAAATATTAAAGAAACTAATAAAAAAAATTAAACAATATGGCATCTATAAAACGTAGTTGTTACTAATAAAATATAGTTAATGAATTAAATTATTCTAGTCATTAAATTAAATCTATTTATTAAATTAAATTCATTCAAAATTTAATAAAGAATTAAAATATTTATTTACTTAAATGATAAAAATTACAGCAATGGAACTGGGAACCTAACAGTGTCATTAGCACGTTGCAGAATTGCCAGTTTTGGAAAATTAGAAAAATAAGCATCAAAATGAAAAACAAAGGATCTAAAAAATGTTCTACAAAACTAGGGAAATTGGGACGCTTAATAGACTTACTTCATTCTATTAATTTTTAAAGAAAAATAAAAGTAAAAGAATAAAAATATCTTTTTGAGAGAAAATTCAAATCAACAAAGAAACATGTTAAATAAAACCAAACGATGACAAATAGTTCGAGCAAACGATTTTCATTAAAATAATAAATAAATAATCCTTCTTTGTCCAGCGAGGAAAAAATATAATAAATAAATTTCTGTTTTTTTATAAATTCTTACTAAAATAATTATTTACATTATTTGTAATTATCACATTAAAAAGAAATTTTATTCATTAAATTATTACTTACAAACCATTTTTAAATCGTTATTCTCTATATTTGAGTTGCCATATTGCCGACAAACTCCACCGCACCAGAAAAATGGTCCAACCACACAATGTGCTTTGGTTGCCTACGACATCGAGCCTGTTATAACTTTAGATAGGGTCAAGTATCCTTAACTTTTTAGAGTGAAGTGTCCCTAACTTTTTATGGTCAAGTATCTCTAACTTGACTTTTTCTAAATAATTTTAAAATTAAACCACCTATAATTAAGATACCGTATAACATAGTATAGCAAATTATAAGTAGAAGTATGCTTAAAATTCAGAAATATTTTAATTCATCAAATCTTTAGTAGTAAACTTCCTATCCACTGAAGAATGAAAAAGTAAAAATTTACTTTTGAAAAACCCCAAAACATATTTATCTACGCACCATCACGATGAGTTTTCAGATTGGAATGAAAATCCCCTGTAATAGACCATATGACCAAAGGTAAATAAAAATGGCCCACACAAATTATCAATTATCTCACAATTTGAGGAAATCACGCAGGATCAGGTATCCTTAGTTTCCCTTAATAATCACCATTCTGCGTTAGCGAGTTCGCATGCACCCACCATGCCGCTGCTGGAGTTTTCCCAAATTTTATACAGATCAACAATTTTTGAATAAAAATCGCATGCCGAATTTCATGCACATATCTCGTTTCAGTTTTTTTCTGTTATCGTGTTTTCATTTATAAAAACAGACAGACACAAATTCCAAAAAAAAAATTCGAAATAACGTATGACTAAAATGTGGAGGTTCGTCAAATGCTTGAGCACACGTAAAACCTATTTGTAATAAATATACATTATATGACCAAAAGTATCCGGACACTTTCAGATTTTCACATTTTTCAGAATTTCTTCAGAGAGGATTAACTGACTGACCTAAAACTTGGACCATGTAAAGAATAAACTGTAACTCACATTTTGCATTGAATATTTGGTCCTGAGGGCAATTAGGGGACCGTTTACAAACTGATGAAGACAAAAAATTTTGGCCCACCCCGTTTAACAGAATACTGATAACAAGATGAAACTTTCAGAAATCGTTATGTATAATGTGAATAACATTTACAGGAATTTTCGTAAACTTAGCACAAATATTTGGGAAGACATAAAGGTTTTCTAAAAAAAATCCCAAATTTTCCCGCCTGTTTTTCTGCTTATAACATGCTCAGTTTTCTGTTATATTATACGAAACTTACAGAAAAATAGCAATATGTTAGAGAAGCATTTTGTAAAAATTTGGAAAGTGTATACTATAGGAAATATAAGCATTTTTTAGTAAAGAATGTTTTACTGCGCATACGCGAAACATAGGGTAATTTTTCTTTCACAGCTTTAAAGCCAGATATATAGGACAACTTATATAAAAAATTCAGTTCAATATCACTAGTATTCTAAAACATATCGACATTAGAACGAGAAGAATTTTAGCTCCTATCGAAGAGAAGCTAAAAGATGAGGGGTTGTATCCCAATTGATAATTTTTAAATTGATATCTTTGATTAGTTATATTGAATTGTATAGTGGTTAGAAAGTTGCGAAATACCCATGAACACTTGTAATAGTTGTAACGAATAAAAAAATATTTGTAGAATTATTAAAATATTTCAAGAAAAGAAATTAATTATATAAAAGAATCGTTTGGTCATGAAAGAAATATATTTGAAAATATCGTTTGGCCGTAAAATTGTAACAATATGTAACTTGTTAATAATCATGTAAATAATATAATTAAAGTAATAAAATTTTTGTTATTTATAGTGCCTAATTATCTGGAATTTAAGTTATGCACGTAATTGATAAGTGTTCATGGGTATGCAGCAAATTCTAACCACTATACAATTCAATATAACTATTCAAAGATATAAGTTTAAAAAATATCAATTTGGGTACAACACCTCATCTTTTAGCTTCTCTTCGATAGGAGCTAAAATTCTGCTCGTTGTAATGACGATATCTTTCTGAATACTAATGATATTGAACTGACTTTTTTATATAAGTTGCCTTATATATCTGACTTTAAAGTTGTGAAAGAAAAATTACTCTATGTTTCGCGCATATGCAGTAAAACATTATTTACTAAAAATTTTCATATTTCCTATAATATTCAAAAATCTTTTTCCGAATTTTTAGAAAATGCTTCTTTAACATATTGTCATTTCTTATGTAAGTTTCGTATAATATCACAGAAAACTGTGCATGTTATAAGCAAAAAAACAGGCGGGAAATTTTGAGATTTTTTGAGAAAACCTTTACATCTTCCCAAATATTTGTGCTGAGTTTACGAAAATTTCTATAAATATTATGCACATTAAACATGACAATTTCTTAAAGTTTCATCTTGTTATCAGTATTTTGTGCAGCTGGGTGGGCCAAAACAGTTTTTGTCTTCGTCAGTTTGTAGACGGTCCCCTAATTGTCCTCAGGGCCAAATCTTTAATGCAAAATCAGTTGCCTAGACTGAATCTTGCCTTTCAATAGACTGAATCAATTACAGTCTATTCTTCACATGGTCCAAGTTTAAGGGCAGTCTGTTAATCGTTTCCAGAGAAATTCTAAAAGATGTGAAAATCTGAAAGTGTCCGGATGCTTTTGGCCGTATAGTGTATATACAAAAATAACTAGAATCATTATTCAAAGCTTATCTTTTCCTGCTTTTTGTTACCCTTATAAACAATGTGGCGAATGTCAAACACCTATAAATTAAATGAAATTAATTTTAGTTTTGTATGTCACAATTTCAGCTTTGTTTTTTAGTAAACTTTTTACATCGTGACGTAACAAAACGTACTGTAAAGAAATCGCCAATTTCTTCAACGAAAAGTAATTATTACATTTACAACATATTAAACTCTCCCTTCACATTTTTTGAATTTTTGAACTTTGTATTCCAATTCATTGCTTTCTTTTGATTTTGTAATTTAAACACTAATTTTAAGTACACTATTTTTTCTAATCAAAGCATCCCTCAAAAGAAATAACAAGATTTAATGAACTATTTTACGATTCTGAAAAAAGAGCTGTCCTTCATTAAAATTAAAAGTTCTTCCTTCGTTTAAGATTACCCGGACAAATAGGAAGGTTGCAATTTTAATTACTTGTTTACGACTCTTTTTGTGAAGGGATTATTTGCAATTGAAAAGTATAGTTTCCCTCGAGAACGAAAACGAATAGATTTAACGAGGTGTAAATAAACAGAATTCTGATTTCCAAGTGAATTTTTTTTTCTACAGTCTTGTTTGTATTCTTTTATCAACATATAAAAAATAACGTTTGAGCAATTAATAATCTGGATTTTAGATTGGAAAAATTATTAGTCTATTAATTTTTTACTGATTTTTTTCAGTAATTATTTGTAAAAGTTCAAATGATTTCCCTGGACTTAAAAGGTTCTAAGATTAAAACTGGAAAAATTCAAAAAAGAAACATTTTTTATTTAAGATATTAACTTTTTTATGTCTTTTCATCCATTATTTCAATACATTGTTCAAAATATTGTTTACCATGCGGACTTAACGTTGGTAGTACTTAATATTAGGAGCAGAAATCTTGCTTGTTCTTAACATTCAAATGCTGACAGTACAAATTACTATATTTGATGGTACAATAACGACAAGAAGATTTCGCTTTAAATTGTTTTTACTACAAAATATGTTCTATCCTACGCCATACCATAGTTTTCAATTATCAGTCACAGCTCTCTGTAGGTTTGATATACGCATAAAATCAATCATGTCAATAAATCTTTATCCATTGCACCGAAATTAGTTTGTGCAAAAATTGACCACTCTACATGTCAAATAGTAAAGAGCACGTATTGTTGAAGCCACAAAGCTAGTAAGATTATATAGGGCAAAAAGTCCTTAGGCAAACTTTATTGGTAGGTTAGGCATACAGAAAAATAAAAAAGTAAGGGAACCGCTACAGAGAGCTCTCTTCCAGTAAATTAAACAAAAGAGTGATCTACTAGATATAGTATATAACCCAGGTATAATGGAATACAAATTCATAATAGCACAACAACACAGTTGAATGAATAACAACGTTGCGAGATGTAAGTAACAATGTAGATGTAATGGCAAGTAGAACACAGTACCAACAACAAACTGTTGGAATACTTAAAGTAAGTCTTATACGGATTTGCCTTCCGAAGAGGAAACGAGCAACATGCGAACATGCTTCACGTGTTGTTATTCATGCAACTGGCTTACTGTGCTATTGTGGAATTGTTATTTATTAAACGTGTATTGCGCAATTTATCTGATGTATCATTTTCTGATGTATCTTTCATTAAATGCAGAATATGAAAATAGCTTTAAACAAGAGAACATTATATATCAAATTTTTTGTTTCACCATCCATGAAATATAAGAGATGTCCATGGGTATCGTTCAGACGTTGCGAAATATCATTCAACAGTTTCAGATTTTTGAATAAGTTCTTCACCTCACATTTAATCTCATTCATTCTCACCTCACGTTTCCTAATCATTATAATCAAACCTGAATATAATGATTAGAAAGAAACTACTGTTACTTTTTATCGACTTTTTCTCAACCATTACGTAAATTTGTAAAACTTAAAGAAAATCTTTAAGCATTTGGAACGGATAATCTGTATCGCCCTTAAACTACGAAGGATTTTCTACTAAGCTGAAGAAATATTACGTAAAATTTCTAAATTTCTAAAACTTGACTAATTTTCATTCTAATTCTACTAATTCTATTACAGCGGTTATTTTCAGTTTTATCACTCAAATTCATGTGAATATTTTACTTAAAACAACCAAACACTGTGACTAATTCTTTATTTTTTCCTATGTTTTTTTCTCCTGCTAAGTCATCATTATCAGGACTTCTTTAAGTTCATCTGTCTGTTTCTTCACAGTAAATTAACACTCTTGCTTGTTCTTGTCTACGACTTTTTGTTTTAGCACATTTTAAAATAATTTATCATCAAATTACAGCAGATTTTTATCAAATTAAATCATCCTAGAGGTCCAAAAATTATTTTTATTCATACCGAGGATAATCATATAATTTCTTACTACGGTTGTTGTTTTGTTACATTAAAATAACAATATATATTTATTTAGTCTATTGGGCTTTAAAACAATTTATCCCTTGTCAATGCCTTTCTCTTTTCTTTTCAGAAATTATTGTTGTTGCAGATATCACTAATCTTGGGTGACATCAACTGTAAGTAAAATTATATGACCATCATTCCGGCATCCTTTAGCTTCTTCAAAAGATATTTAATAGCTGTTATCGACATTGTTCTTCTTTCAGAAGAAAACACATCTTGATCAGCTCCTTCATTCAGATGTTCCTGGAGTTCTACTGTCAGATCAATTTTATGTACCATTATAATCTCTCCAATGTCATCTTCATTCTCTTCTAATTCTATATCTGACATTTATCATGATTTCAAGGATATCATCTGTTGACGCCGCCAACAATTGGCAGAAAGATACATTACTAGAAATCTTACACGAGGGTTGCTTCTAATTGTAATTTTCTGTGAAACTAGTTGTTGGTAAAACATGTGCTTGTGGTCAGAATGCAAATATCTTTCTTGTATGTGTTCTTTGTCCGATTCGTTCGGATTTATAATGTGCATTTGCTGATTAATCGCATTTACAGAAAAGAGTTCTAAAGTATTCACTTATTTTTCTTTGTTGAAGAGTTAAAAGTGGTTTGTTCGCAAACTTTATTTGTTTAAAAAAATGAAACTTAGCCTTTCCTTTCAGCTGCATCAGTTATGTGCTTAATAATCTCAAAACTTTCATCGTAGTGACAAGCTAAATGAAACGACGTAATCTCAAGAAATTGTTCGTATTAAAGTGCAATAGAACTTCATTTATATTTAGATTAAAATATTTTACATTCTTTTCTTCAAATGCAGGAGTTTTTCCTTTGAATTTGTACAAACATTTTGTTTTAAATTTACTTTATAGCATAAGGTTTGAAGATTATTAAGATTACTACATATACGTAAAGGCTCAATTATTACATCGATTTTCTTTCGTAAAAAGTAATTAATTAACAAAATGGTTAGATAATTTTTTTCAATGGCAAATAAATACTATTCTAGATTGCTACAATAAATATTTAATCCTTTTAAACCTTCATACTTGTAATAAATTCTTCGTTTAGTATGAGATATGAAGTTCACAACAAACTAAAAGTTCTGAAATATTTGAATTTCACAATTTAAAAACTTATAAACAATGGTGTTTCAAATTAAGAGCTTTTCACTTTTGATCGACTCGTCCAAAACTGCTTATAATATTTTATTGAAACCAAATTTCTACTTTGGTTGATATAATTACTAATATGATAGCCCAGATCTCTCGGTAACGTTTTGACGTCACCAACAATAAAACTCGAGCCATAGCACTGCGAGACGTTAAACAGCATTATTTCATTGTTAGAGAATCTAAATTTCAGAAATTTTAAATTTAAAAGAGTAATTGTCGTTCTAATTTCAAATTTAATAGCTCTAAAATAGTGAAATAAAATTTTCTATTCATTGATATAAAATTTATCTCGCTATGATCAATAGTTCCCGAGAAATTTTAAATTATATTAATCATATATTTCAAATTAATTTCCGGTTTTTAATAGAAACTAGTAAATTACGTCATTGGTATATCATGCGCGTGATATAGTTTGGACGCCAAGATGCATCTCATTATTTATTGCAATCGTGATAATATAATCTGATAATATTTTTGGCAACGTTTTGGCAAGCAGAGAAGTGCTTTGCTTCGATTAGAATTTCGGAAAAGAATTCCTTTTAAATTTTAACTTTTGACTTACGTTTGACAAGCTGAAAATTTCATGGTTATTGAATTATAATAAAATTGTTAAACAACGAAAAATACTTCACACTGAATGTTGTTTATCAAGAGGTTTTTTGAATAAAGAAATATGTAAATGAAAACAAATATTTCCTGTAATGAAACATATGTTTATTTTATTTGTTTTCAATCAATCTTAAACATTTCTCTCGCCTATATATATATATATATATATATATATATATATAAATATATATACATCTTCCATTTTCGTTTGTTTTGTGCTTTTAGAAGGGATGACGGCAATTTTTAACGGATTTCGTTTGTCGTCAGCAGAAAAAAGCACAAATTAATATCATGAGCGAGCTTCTCTTCCTGACGAGCGGCTCGCTATGATATTTTTCATTTTTTTGGTTTTTCTGGTTTTTGTCTATTTAGCCATTTTGTCCTTTTTTACTGTTTTTGAGTTTTTATTTTGTGTTTATATGTTGGTTTTGATATATATATATTTAAACACGTTAAATTTAACTGAAAATCTCTAGAATGAAGAGGCAATTTGTACCCGTCATACCATTATGGGTGATTTTCTAGTATAAAATAATATCCATCATGATTATCGTATCTTTGATCTGAGGAGGGACTCGTCAGGGAAGATGTGTCTATAACAGAGAACATAAAATCAGAAAAATTGGTTACTATTAATAGAAAGATGTATGTCTAAGAGTTCTGGAGATAAATGTCAAAACTTCTTTTAATTTTGAACACCAGGGAATTTAAAAATATAACACATATAGGCTTGATGAGCTCGCATACTTGCCTTTAAGAAGTGAAAAGTAAGAAATTCAAAAATATCAAAACATAATCGAATTGTACAAATGGACAAACGCCAATAAGAAGTTGAAATTTAGACCTAATTATGAATTTGCTATAAAATTTTATTACCTCATTTTGGATTATTAAAATTCCTATGTAATGGTTTTTTTAAATGGATATTATAACCATAAGTAACATAAAACTGGTTTCGGTATGACTTCTTTTAAGCATTTAACTGAAAATGATGCAGTGGTCAGCATAATCTGTGGCTTTTTTTAAATAAGTAAATTAATTTCATTTTGACTTCATTATGTATATTTTTAAATAAGAAACACTTTTGGGATATATTCCACAGGGATAATAGCATGTGAATCAACAATTAAAACATTTACCCGAAACAATGAGGTCACTGAGTGATCTTTCCATATAATGGTTTCAATGATTAGCTGCTTGGTATTACAATAGATCCCAAACCGTTAATTTAGATAGCCAGAAAAGTTGTCAAAGGCCCTTGATTAAGTAAAGCTTCACAGATTTGTTAATTTAATTTGAAAGCCAAAAGGCTGGTAAACACAAACGAAAGGACAAAAAAATGTGAAGCAATTTTTTTAATGTCCAAACAAAGCCAAGGGAAAAAATGAAAAACTGCTTGCTGCATATTCATGCCTGAAGAAAGGCAGACCCTACACATTCAGTAGAGAAAAGTAAGGCGTAGCAAAGAGATTAGATTACATGGTTCAACAGAATCTCTGTGATAGTTAATTAGTTACTGGTAAGCTAACAATATAGCTAGATCCTGCTTTTTCCGTATCTACCAAACAAAGAAGTTGATTTCCTAACAGGCTTTTCTTACCTCTTTAGCATACTAAATGTGACAGTTAATAAAAATATTGTTTATTATAAATATTTTAAATCTAAAAATATAAATTTCTAAACAACTTTTTTCCGTTT
This sequence comes from Araneus ventricosus, assembly GCA_013235015.1. NCBI lineage: Eukaryota > Metazoa > Arthropoda > Arachnida > Araneae > Araneidae > Araneus > Araneus ventricosus. The sequence goes on along the minus strand of BGPR01003840.1, from coordinate 19,384 downwards.
AATACATTAAAATGCTTACTCAGAGCTACTTCTCTCATTTTAAGCTATTAATTGTTTTATCAAATAAGCATGTTTTTAAAAAATAATCACCATTTTGATCAAGATATATTTAATAAACATCGACAAATAAAGCAAAACTAACTTTGGATTCAATTTGCCAATTTAATATGAATTATTTTGAAGTTAGTATTAAAGAAAGTAATTTTAATGTAGCAAGAAAATAGAAACACACGAATTCTTGTATTTTTCTCCACCAGTTTATTACTTATGATGCTAAAGCAGATCCACAAAATACTGGAAACCATTGAAACTCCAGTTGCACTTCGGCTCAGACTCCGAATGCCGCTGAAATATTTTGTTTCATAGTAAAAATAATTAACAGCTAATAAACAAAGGAAAAGAACTTTTAACTAAGTATTTGGAGCATTTATTTAAATGTGACAGGAGAAGAATTCATCATCCTCACTTTTGTTTAGTTACTACTAAGAAATCTCTATTAAACACTCAAAAGATTAGAAATATTTGAGTAAAGAATAACGGACACGCATTGATAATTGAGAATTGAGTATTTGCTTCGAGCTGGTTTTGTTAGAACCCATCGATGTAAATGACATAAAGAATTCTGTTGAACAAGTTTACTTGAAGTTTGCAAAATTCGACTCGTATTTATGAATTTCCGATCAACAAATTTCAAAAATTTCTACTTCTTATACTAAGGTGGAAATATCTAATGGTACAATTTCAGTCAAAACCTTATATAAGGGTACCTAGCTTTTGGTGTTGAACTTCGTTTCCTTTCAAACACTGAAATCACAAGATGTCGGTTATTCTGTTAAATATCAAGATTTCTCCTTCCTTACATAAAATATTACTTCAATAATTTTCAAGTTCCTCATTATTTAAAAGAAATTCATTAAATAATTGTTTGTTCGATTGCGTTCTATAAATGTAGAGAAGAATGCATTTACTAATATTTAGCAGCAAAGTTTAAATAACTGAAAAATTAATCGATAAAATGCCTGAATCACTCTTTGAATAGTTTCTTATGTATTCGTAACGTTTTAAACTGCTAAAAAAATCAATATTTTCTTATGGAAATATTTAAAAACTGTATGAAAGTGCACAGATAGATCATTTAAAACCGATTTCAATTTTAACACAACCACCTAATTCACATGATTATGATTTTTTCGCCAAATATTGACTTTATATAGCTCATGCACCTGACGAATTTTAATTTTTCAAGGCAGAGTTTATAATCTTGAATAATTCTCCGCCAGCATTTTTCGTTTTTAGTCTAGGAAGCTGGATGAGAAGTGTTAATAACCTTATGTCGTCAACATTCTTGGAGACTTCAATCTTAATATCAGTTTCTGGTCGAAGGTCTTACACCCTCTTGGGTGGGCTGGGCCGAGGCGGGTTGTGAATAAATAAAAAAATAAAAGTTTCTGTAGAACTTTTCAAGTTCATCGAGTGCCGATAACATCACCGTTTTAAAGAGCTAATTCTAGTTGTCGATCATATAGTCAGATAATCTATTGTACTAGTTTAACGAGATACTGTAATTTCTTAGAATGACTTAATAAAAAATTATATATAAAATTTACAAAGATATATTCATATCGGACCGTCTCTCTGAATTCCCTGTACTCCTGTTTAAATCTTTAATAGATCATAAAAAGGAAATTGATGTTAATTAATATTTTTTTCTTTGATCTAAAGTTGTTTGATTAGTCTACAAATGATAGCACAGGAAAGAGGGAGGTGATTAAAGGACCCTCTCATTAATGACCAAACTCCTGTGATAGATATTCTGTATTTCACCAATAAATTAAGAAATCTGTCATGATATCAAATGCCAACATCAAGTGCTTAGCCTTGAGTTACCGGCAGCTCTAAGAATGTGTTCGCAAAGTGGAAAAAGACTTCATTTTTGAATGAGATACTGTCTTCAGTGCCAGATATTAATTTCTTCACCAAGTTCCCATAATCATCAATACCCCTTTACAAGACTTTAGCTAAGACCTAGAGATTTACCAAATAATTAATTGTCCTGTGGTGACTTGATAAAAGTATTAGCAGATGTCAATGACAGGAAAAGTAAAATCAGTCGGTACCAGAGGACGCATGTAAGTTTGATAGTCGTTCATATCGAGATAACACTACCAATTCTAAAAAGAATAGTTAGATGTCGCGCTGAACTTCCCCAGCCTATGAATTTATCTTGGTCCTACCCAGGGCTTATAGGCATAGAGCCACATGGTCGGCAACATCGACCACCATAACAAACCGCTCCAGAAATTGACCACTTTCAGTCAATACCCGGTACACAAATTCGATTTGTGTCGAACAAGGCATTTGCGATAGAAGCATTTAACGGTTTGAATTGCATTGAGAACAGTTTGGCAGTCCTCACGGACCTCCCATAGAGAGAGTCACTTGTAAGGCACATTTTCGGCTCGAGGGGAAAGTTTGTCTGAGAAGCGACATTCTCTGGGAGAAGTATGTGTGGACTATCTAGCTGTTCTCAATGCAATGCAATTCGATTCATTTATTGCTTCTCCGATATTTTTACAGCAAATGACTTGTCCGACACAAATCGCATTTGTGTACCGTACCGAACAGCTTTACCACTTAAATGGTCAACCTATCAGTCAATCGATAAATTGGGGACCACAGTGCATCAACACAAGTATCGACGCATGACCAACATGTGGGGTGTATTGCAGTTCAAGCAAAGCTAGAAGCAGATAAATAAATTTCCTCTCTTCATCCACTCAACTCCGTTGAGTGGATGAAGAGAGGAAGCAAAAATTAGAGGATAAAGAAGAAACCAGAAAAGAGACCAGATCACTAGTGTACTTAGGGTTCAAATTTAGAAAATCTAAAGAATTAGGAGAATTAGAAAATCATCTGAATATTCTTGAACATTCATCATGCTCAGAGAATACAGAAACCATACATCGATACCTCCTTACCTCTTTTACTTTATTGTATATCCGAAGAATATTTAAGGCGTACGACTTATTAAAAGTGTAAAACTAAATTTCTTATCTGGTAAGAGAACTCAATCAATAAATTAATCTTAATTTGAATTTTCTCATTATTCTTTTGTCATCATTCTTTTCAGTTATCATTCAAATACTGTCTTTTATAATGAATTAAAAAAACGATCTTAAAATAGGTGACAATGAACCTATCTTCTGGATAACTTATAAATATTTTTTAAAAAAATTTGCTAAAAGTTATTAATTCGCATTAGCAAAACAAATGACATGAGCAGTTCAAATATTAAAGGCATGTTTAACGTCTTTATCAGATAAAACATTCTTTCATAATTCTTCGAAACCAGCCGAAGAATCTCTTCATTAATATTCAATAACACTGAAAAAACTGAATGAATTTCTTGTAGCGTTCTCTTCGCAAAATATCTGAGAGAAAACATAAATATAAAATTTAAAATATCATTGTATTTAAATTACGAGAATTCTACGAAGACATGAAAGAAGCAAAACTTAAAGAAATATTTATTTCATGAACAGGCAGGAAAACTGTTTGCATATTGTTCACTCTTTTATATTCGACGTTCTTTCCAAAATTGCTTGTTATAATTTCATTCACCTGCAACCATTCATTAAAATATAAGAGTTAATAGATATTTCTTTGGAAACCATCGATCGATAGAAAGTTAATCGAAAATTTAGATTATATACCACTTAAAAGTATGAAGTGATAAAACTTTCTACACTTCCAAGTAGAAATTTTACTCTTTTCGGAAATATCCTATATTTCAGCTCACATATTTTATTATAAATAGGTTGTTTGATTCATCTAATGGTTATTTTTCGAGTGGAACAGATCTTTCTGATTTCCCGAAGAACTTTCATAGTTTTTAAAAATATTCAACAAATAAAAAGTAATTCTATTCAACTTCCTAATGAAGTCTCCCATTTGTTCTACAAGAGAATTCAGAATTTTCGTTCGGACTAGAAAACGGTTATTGATCGAAATGTGATTTGTTCTCCGTGTGACCGCTGTATCGGGAGCATAGCTCTTCAACTATTCTTTTGACTATTCTTAGTATTCTTATCATGCAGTACATTTTTTTTATACCTAGGAAAGTCTTTATTTTATTATTATTATTTCTTGAGTATCAAATAATTAACAATTGAATATATTGAATTGATATTACCTAAAATTTTCTGAATGATCTTTCCTATGAATTCTATTTAATTTGCAAACACAAAATTCCTTTTTTTATTTCTAGCATGAAAATGTTGGGTATCTAAAATCATGGAGCTTTGTCTTTCTTCTGGCTTAGTTGATTAGATCCCTAATTTGAGGTTTCATTAAGGTTAAATGGAGATGAAACTCATAATATCGCATTAGGAGCCTAGAACCGGCACCAGTTCTCCTTCCCGCCATTACATAAGGAGATTTTATGCCATCACGGATTTAATGCTCTTGTGGCCCTTTTAACAGCGACACTGGTGGTATCTGGTATCGAACTTTAAACCTTCAATGCTGAAGTGAATACTGTCATTACAGTGAAAGTAGAAACAGCATAGAAAATAGTATTTGAATTATTTGCATACATTTCATAAAATTTTAAATATAATTAATTTCCTCTATTTAAAATTAAATACAAGTTCAAGATTTTGTTACTTTCCTCTATTTAAATATTATCTCAAATGGTGTTGTTACCAATGAAACATTACCCATTACCCTCAGACCTCAACGTTGTACTAAACAAGTTCATAATCAAAATTACCTGAATTTTTCTGCGCATTAAGAATCTCGTTTTTCCGTAATCTCCACGTAATTATCTATAAACAATATATGAAGATCAGACTTACTTATTATTTAAGAAACTTTATACTGATTTGAAATAATTATAGAGCTACTTTGTGGTACGTAGCATGCAGGACGATATGTGGACTCGATATGGTGTCGTACCAGTTTAATTATCTTTATCTTTGCCTTAAACGAATAATAGAGAACGTCACGCATATCAGATTTTTTTTAAAAAAATGCTTCACTCAAAAGAAAACTACCAGAAGAAAAAAAATCATTAAGTTTCCAAAATAAAGCATAAAATACATCCATATGAAACTTGGAAGAAATTTTGCAAAGTAAACTTGAGAAACTTCACTGTTAAAACACTCATAAAGGTTATGTAACGAGTAACTAATGAACTTCCTGTTTCCAATCCAGCGTGCCACCTAGTCATTTATAGGAAATTACAATAGGTTACAAGTTTTCTCAAGTATACACATTTAATATCATGATATTTTACTAAAAATACTGCCAAAATTTGGCTAAAGAAAACAAATAGCAACGAGGCGTTCATCAAATCCTAATATGGAATGAAAGAGTATTGTACCTCATGTCACCACCCAGGAATGTCATTTTCAAAAAAAAAATTACAGAACGACTTCCTTGATCACCATATTCTTAGCAGCAGGTGGAAGAAGGGAACTTTTTTTGAACGCAGAACGATACCAACGTTCATTTTAAATCTAGAAAGTGGTAAGTCCTGACGACCATTTTATATGATGTTCTAAGGTCGATGGAGTAAAAACTGCACTGCGGAAGAAATTAAACCAGTAATAAAACTCAAAATCTGCTTTGAATTTCCAGTGTAATGGTCATTTTTTAACAATATATTAATTTTTAAAAAAAGCAGCGTACATAAATCTCTTATTTTGATATTTTTCTGATTACTTTGTATGTAAAATTCTGTAGTTAATAAAATATCTTTGCACGATATATATTTAGATATAGTTTCCAAAATTGCATAAAATAAATCCATCCAGCATTCTCTATTCAGATTTTAGTCTAGTAACAGAAGTTTTGTGCAGTTTGCAAAAAACTTTTTTGTTTACTTTAAAGAATCTGTAGTTTTATAATTGGCTCTATTTGAAGAAGGTGAAATAACGGTTGATCTTGGAGGGATAGTCTTGAAGAACGCCTAAAAGCAGTTCTGTATTCATTAGAGGATGATTGACTGAAGAGGATGTGAAGATGAATGTTGATCTGATGAAATGAGACTTTATGCTATTCTCTCCTTCTCCAAAGAAGAGGATAATTAATTAGCATGATAGTAAAGAGATGAAAACGTTCGTATGATGAACAATTGAGATTAGGCTGATTTTAAATTCCTGGAAGAGAATGAACGGTTGCAGAAGTTGCTATTTATGGAAGGACTGGCCGAAAATTCGAGAGGCTGGGACATAAGCATTGCACTCCACTGAGAAGAGAGATTTAGTAAAGGAAAAACAATTAATTAGGGTCTGGACAGGAAAAGACTGGTTTCGCTTTGGAAAGCGGAGCAGAATTATGCTACCTTCCTTCTTGACATTTAGATTGTTGTTGGCTGAGGGAACTAGACGGCTGATGTTGCTGGCTGGGTGGTGCCATATGGGTATGAGGCTGTGAGGAGGCATACCGTGGCATAATGGATTAACGCAATTCCCCATGAGACAGAAGAGGTTTCCACCAAAGTTGAGATCTATAGAGAGGCAAAATTATATACAAGACAATTACTCAACAAATACAAAGGAAGAATCTCTAAGATGAAGTTTATTCATTAACTTCTTACCATTAACTATGTAAGAATAAGATGTAAATAGGATCAAATAATTTTTGTTGTATGATGAAGCAATGGCAAGCTGAAATCAAGCAGTAAATCCCTTATTTCAACATAAAAAAATTGCATCGTTACAAATTCTGGCCAATACAATAGCAAATCATATTACAGTAAACTCTTGCTGAACACTTGGAATTGTTAAACATATAAAGGGGCATTCAGTAGAGCCTTGGTCACTAGTGTAAAGTAACGGTAACGATTTTATTAACTACAAATGTAGTTATACACAGTACACATACTCAAAAATAGTGTAAAACTGTTGGCACATTTATCCCATTGCGACACTAAGCCGGTCGATTCCATCTTTGAAGAAGCTAGTAGGCTGCTGTCGGATCAGGCCTATGCCAGTCCACCTTCGTCGTCCGTTGTGAATCGTGTCCGCGAATAGCTTATTTTAGAGGTCCAAAAAACATAGAAAGTCACACGGTGAAAGGTCTGAGACTGTACGGTGGATGTTCCCAGCGTTTTCCCACCGAAATTGCTGAATGTCGTCTTCACCGCATTGGCCGTGTGTGGGCGGGCATTATCATGCAGGAAAAATAACACCATTGTTTCAACATGCCTGGCCGTTTTCGACTTGATGGCTCGTTTAGGTTCTGTAAGTGAAGCTTGATAACGCTGGGCATTGATGGGTAGTTCCCCGTTCAGGAACTCGACAGAGCAGTGGGCCTGTGGTCAAGAAGGACATCGCTGACGTTACCTGTAAACTGGTGTGCACGGCCTTTGATTTCTTTGGAAATTGGTGAAGTCCGCATCTTTCCTGCTTGCTCCTGACTCTTGCTTGCTTTCCGGTTCAAAGTGGTGACACCATGTTTCGTCACCAGCGACAATATGCGACAGAAAGCCGTATTCTTCCTCATGATAACGTTGCAGATGACTCAAAAGACGGCTCATTCGATTATTGCGCTGTTCAGCGGTCAGTTGGTGGGAAACCCACTGCTCTAAAATTTTCAGGAAGCTTTAGGAGTGTTGATGCATTATGGTGTGATGATTTGCCCACGCTAATACCCAGTAACCGATGGATCTCGACCGGTTACTCTGCGGTTAATTCAAGACTAAATCATGCACTTCCGCAATCATTTTCCGGTGTGATGACACGATTAGCCTGTCAGTGGGTGGATCGAAAGTATAGGAAAAAAATTTTTTTTTTGGGAAATTCTTTTGGCATGGGGCGGGAAAGTTGTGTCTTAAGTATATTAGTTTATATAATTTTTTTTATTGGTCATTCATATCTTCCGGTGCCCCAAGCGCCTCAAAAATAGTTAAAATTGAATTTTTTATGAAAAATTACAATTTTTTTTATTTTATTTGAAATTATTTTTTGGCATGGGGTGGAAAAGTTGTGTCTTAGGTATATTAGTTTGTATATTTTTTTATTTCGTCCATTTCATATCTTCCAATTGCCCCAAAAATAGTTAAAATATGACATTTTTTGGGCAAAAAAATATTTCAAAATTTCCTTTAGCGCCGGGTAAAGTTTTGTTTGGGTATATTAATTTGCGTTTTTTATTATTATTAAGTTCATTCATATCTTCTACAAGGTGGCCTGGCCCCAAAAGATAAAAATTGACATTTTTACAAATATCTATTAAAATTGGCCAAGATTAAATAGAAAATATTTGAAAAATTAGCCGATTATTCAAGTATTCTGAAAGTATATATAAATAATTATAATTTTATAATAATACATAGATATAAATTTAATAAGTCAAAGCAATAAATCACATAACTTATAAAAGTAGACTTAATCATAGATTTTTTTAATTCTATTAATTTGAAGATTTACATATTTCTAAAGGATGCTGTCCTTTTGTATTATAATGCTTGATAAGACTTCTTGGTGTATCTATTCAATATGAAACCGTGTCTCTTCTCTTCTCCATATACACTTTCCGACGCTTCAGACACTATGAAAACTACCTTTCTACGGCGGGTAATGGCATGGATATTTGACCATTCCTCTCTGTCACAACTTTTTTGCCATGTTATCTACTTATTTAAATGGCACATTCATCAAAAGAGGTGGTTCAAATGTTCAACTCGTTGCCGGTTAATAAGTGCAAAATAATGCTTTGCTTTACAATCTATTTTTTTGGTACTTGAAAAATTCTTCTTATTCTGATAATCCTCTGTTTTCATATCTAGCATAAGTGTGATTTTCGTAATTGCTAAAGACCTTATATTCTCTCTGTTATTTGTGAGAATTGACAATAGCAAATTTTCTGGATGACAAAAGAAGCTATTTCGTTTAATAAGAGTGTAATACTATATTTCTTAAACTGGGTTCCAAATATCTAAAATGAAATAAGTCTCCAAATATGCAGCACTCAGCCCTATAGTATGGAAGAGTTTGTCATGACATGGAACCATACAGTTTATATACCTTCTGTATATGTTGCAAGAATAATAAGATTGTCAGATGGTTTTTTTCTGTGACTACATACAACCTTAAAATTCTACCTGCAATTGTTGTACATGGTGAACAACTGGACCAGGCTTTTCTTAATGCCAGGTCAGAATAACATTCACCACGTGATATCCTTCAGAGCAAATATCATATATAGATATTGCTGATCATTGCACAAGAACCATTCTATCTATATTATGTAGCATATTCTCCCACATTTATTGAAGAAAAGAAGGAGCTACAGGTAGTTCCTCGTAGGTTTTTTTAGTGCTTTACGAAGTGGTCAAACCAAAATTCTTTGGGACCAGCTGTTGCCCATCCAAAAGAATTTAGAAGATGACAGAGGAGTAACTCGACCTGTTTGAAGCAAACAAATTCACCGTTGCTCAATAGTCTATTGAGGCAGAAGTTCCATCAAACGAATAATACCTCCCTTGTACTTGAGTATTGTATTTGTTCCATCGCCTCAAATACTGTTAGCCCATTTAATCACGCATATTATGTGTTCAAAAAAGTGAGTGTGCTTCTTTTATGGCTTTAGCTGGCTCCACTCCTGTTGCAGCAGTAACATGTCCGATATACACAGGTGGGTTCGTTTACAAGGAACAATATACTCTTTCGTGGTCTTTGGGTAGTACCTTGTGTCCTTCTTAATTGCTTTTGTGTTTTCTTTCCTCCCATCGAAATATAAATCCGGTTAAAAGAGACTAAGACACTGTTAACTTAGTAGACTTTGCAGCTGCATTTTAAGCTTTTTTACGCTGTCTATGAATTTTATTGCGATCTACCACATGCGAAGCCTCATGGCCTTCGTGTACAATTCAATGTCTTGTAGAACAACACTGTAAATAAAGTAGCTGTTCTATCACAAAACTCCGTATCGATCACATTCCTTTGCTAGGTAAGGAAATCTAAACGATTTTATGATTGATATTCCAAGTAAATTACATCCGTATCCTGTATACAGGACGAAGACGCAGTGTTGAGTTCAATCCAGCTCCTTTATTGAGCATGAGCAGCATCAGTTTTTAACCATTTTACGTTTTATTCTTTTGTCTTCATCTGTTTTCTTTTTCCTTTTTCTCTTTTTTTTCATTAACAATTACTTCCACTTCTCCAATAACCATTTCCTTTCTAACATTCGATCTTTATAAACAATCCCTTCGCAAATTAGAAATAATTTCATGTCTTCTTGAAATTTACATTTATCAAAATTTGTACACTTACAAAATGTGATATCAGACAAACACGATATTTTTCAGTACGATAATTTTCAATTTTTATTGGTATTTTTATCATTCATAGCCCTCTCCTCTACATTTCTCCTCGTAAAATCGTTTCTTTAACACATTTTAATTTTGATTTTTACTAATTCGAAATTTACCTAAAAAAAAAAATGTTTTTTTTTGCAAATATTTAAGCATTTTGGGGCACCGGAAGATATTAAACAAGTTGAAAAAATTTTGCATATCTTCTAATACACTTAAGACAACTTTTGCCTATGCCGATTATTTTATCAAACTTTGATTTTTCGATCCACCCTACTGTCCCGGGACAAGCATCGTCCTCCAGTAACTCCTCGCCCCTCAAGGAATCTTTACCGACACTCACAACAGTTGAACGACTCAGACTGTACACACCGTACACAGCCTTCATCCATCGACCACTTTCACGGCTTCCAACTCCCTCAGCCGCTAAAAATCGAATCACTCCTCGTTGTTCTTCTTACTCGCCTGCATGTTCGTAGTGGACGATAGCAGCAAGCCACCTTCTCTTCGGCGTGCAACCACACTGTTGCTATGCAACGTCAAGCGATTGCCGCAGCCAGTCAGTCCTCTCACTAATAGATGATGCCGCCATACATGCAGTTGTGGCGCCCCTGCAGCTAATGCAAAGTTAGACGCACTGACAGTTTCATTGGAATGATCCTCATAATTTTGCGCATACCGGTAGCACCATTATTGTTTCCATTTAATTGGCCTACTCCTAAGATTTTCTTTCATACATAGCACCACTTCGAGCATCGGTGTTAAGAAGTTGTCAACAATAATTTTAAGAATTTCATTGATTGAGAAAATCAAGCAAAAGAAATGATACAAACTTCAAAAGCACTTGGCGGCGAAGGATTTTCAGGTATGGAAGAAGGAAAGATCCAGCTAATTAATCTAGAGGAACGATAGAGAAATGAAAAAATAAAGAACTAGATTATCTTTTAGTACCAGCCAACAGTGAAAGCGAAAGCGATAGTGAAGACAAATATAACTTTTAAAGTTAAATGAATTGTTAAAGTACTGGGAGCTGTCTTCTTTACAATGGAGATGGATCAAAATATGAAATAAGAAACACTTCATGAGAGCACTGAAAAAAAACTATGCGCTCAATTTTAAAGAGTTAAGTCAGTTACTGATCAAGCAAAAATCATAAGCTATTGTTTTCAAAACATAATTTTTATTATGTGTACCCTTATTAATAGTAATAAAATACTTTCAATAAAGATTTTTTCATTCTTGCCTTTTAATTACAATAATAATGATCTAATCCTAAAGTAATTATTACTTTTGAAGTTTTTAATTTGAAATATGTCTAACACATTTTTCCATAGAATAGCATAGGAATGCCCCGTCCTGACCAATGCGTCAGGGAAGAGAGAAGAGATCAGATGGGGCAGCGAGAAGCCAACCCACCCTATACGGGACGCGCAAGTCCCTATTATTGGTATCGGTATTACCTCAAAGCCGACCCTGCTACAATACCCCAGATTACTTATCTTCTTTCAAAATCATAATATACAATCTCATTCAATTTTTTAAATACTCCTTAAGTGCATTCAATTCCGATACACAAAAATGTATCTTCAAAACAAGAAAATTTTTTCTGAAGTTTACAGAAATACAGAACGGTAGTTTACCATAGTAAAATAATAAAGTAAGAGTATAGATCAGGACCAGTCATTGAGCAGGTTTCATAAAGTGCTTTAAAATAGCAGACTCTTGAGCAGAAACTCATGAATGGAACAACTCTTTTAAGTCTTTATTTTTTCCAGTTTTTTTTAGGCATTTGGATCGAAAGGTCCCTCCAT
>BGPR01003839.1:98767-126244 GCA_013235015.1 Araneus ventricosus | reverse complement strand
GCGAGTAAAAACTGAGGCAGAAAACGGAGTTTCCTGTCTCATTTTTTCACTGCCCGAAGATTATGCGCCGAGGAAAAAGTAACTACAAGTAACTTGAACTTTGGAGCGTTGCGAATTCCGTCTTTGCGCATGCGTAGTTACAGAGCGCAAGCGTTCTCCATCCTCCTCCAATCAAGTTTTCCAGCTGAAGGGGGAACTGTGAGATCCGCAGAACCAGATAATCTAGAAAAATTTTTGAACAGCGGAAATTTTTTTCGCGCGCCAAAAAATAGAAAATAAGTAAAGAAATAAATAATATTTAATTATAAATAAAAATTTCATTGAAAAAGTTTTTCAATATTAATGAAATTCCTTGCAATCCAAAGGATTTTTTCGATAAATTTTAGTTATAAATGCTGATGAGAAATTTTCTGCCATACAAATGTTTTCAAAATTTTCGCAACACCCCAATATTTCGTACCATCATATTTAGGATCTTTATTCATAGTTTAAGAAGCCACGATTTCGAATAAAACGCATTTCACTTCAAGGAACAGAATTTCTGAAGGAATATTGATATGTGTATTCCCATTTTAAAATATCACAAATCACCTTCAGATATATGAAATAGAATAATTACTCTTTTTTCTGTTTTTTTTCATATTGGCTATTCCCGTTACTACATAATACACCTGAACTTGAAATCTGTCTTTTAACAATAGGTTATATGTGCCTATTTTGACTTAAAAGATAAAAAGTTTTTTAAATAGTTGTGCAAGCATCAAGGTCACTGCTTTTAATCTTTTCGCTGGAAACAAAACGAGAAGAATGGGATTTATTTTTAAGTAAATTTTAGAAATACTAATAAATAATATTAACTTCATTATTTACATATTCATTGAATATGTAACTAATCGAAGTTAATGTAAAAGGACAAAAAATGCAAGTGGTACATTTATGCATCACTGCCCAGTGAAGGATTAAAGGTTACAGCACCCCAAATTGATTAACTTCTATGATACAAACGTATTAAATGAGAAAGTCTATAAATACCTAAAAAATTCGTAATGACATACGATTCGAATGCGATGTGATTTATAGCCAATTTCCGATGAAATATCCAAGGAATTCGGGATATCAATATTAATAGAAAGTGCATCTAAATATTTCTAGTTTAGAGAAAAGATTTATTTTTGCTTAGAAATCAATCAAAACCATAACTTGAAATGGTAATTTAAGCTCTGTATTTTAAATGGCATAATAGTGTTCTTCTGCTGCTGATCAATTTGATTTCTATCAAGTTGAGATTTAAAAATACTTAGTTATACACAAGCGTCTTTTCTTTTGCTCAGACACTGTTTCCACGAATCATTAATAGAATCTTACATCATATCTGTTTTAATTCGCATCTGCTTAACTGGTTTTATTGCTGTAAATTTCACTTTCCCAGAGCCTCTCGGCCTGCCGAACGTGAAAGTAGAAGAAAAAGTACAACAACAGAGGAAAAAAATAAAAGAAGAGAAAAACTACAAGGAGAAAATGACAAAATGAGACATCATTTTGCGTAGTACTGCATTAAAGCTCAAAAATTTATACAAGAATGTGTACCACTTTTAGTATTGCAGAATTTCCTATAAAAAATTTTAATTGATTACCAAGCCGGGATGTGATGGTTAACAGCAGTTCTGTAATTTAAAGTCTGGAATATTATATCTGGGCTGGTAAATCTAAATTAGTCTTATTGTCATTTGATGTGGATGTGTTATGAAAACGTGAATTTTACAGTGCGCAAAGCTAAAAGTTCCAAGGTTGGATTATTATTTGTGTCGGATACAGCAGAGGAATAAGAATAGGAATTGAAGTAAAAGAAATCTGCTTACCTCTCTCCCCTTCCTCCTCATCGTCCAAGGAAGCAAGTAACTTTCAGAAGCAGAATTCACACAGAACTATAACATTAATATTAGTGATTACACTCTCTTCCGGGAAAAGAAATTTCATGTCTATAAATATGAGATTTTGTAATCGATTCATCCCTCATTTCTTGATACGCTAAATTTCTGAAATTCAGTAAAATTATTTTCTTTCTCATGACGATACATTATTTTTTTACAAATGAATTATTACCAACCACTAATTACTTATTTTGATTTGATTCAATACGAGACGCGACATCTGTGTTAAATTTTGCAGCAATTGATTACAAGATTCTCCAAAAATGAATTATGAAATACAGGGTAGGCAAGAAATAAGTTTCCCACGTCAGAGGGCTCTGGAATGCTTTCTATTTAGGGATTGCAATCCGGTAATTCGGCGGATTCGGTATCATCATCCGGCACCAATTTGCAGGATACGGTAAATTAAAAAAAATAAATGAAGCCGATTTCTTGAAAAAATATTCGCGTTGTTGCATGAATAGGTACTTAAATGCGTGGTGCGTACGAGTCGTTCGACACTGATTGGACGCTACGCTAATCCAATTGTCTTGATCTCTTAAATTTAATGCAAATATAAATTTTTGATTATAAATAATCAATCTCTCACTGAAAGTTAAATGTACTAAAGTAAAAGAGTTGAGAAATATTAATTGTAACCAAAATATTGAAAATTCCTATTTAATTTACCATGAATGTAACGGAATTCACTCAACAAATACAGTCAATATTTTAATTGTATCGTTAATCTATCGATTTTATCATTGATTCCTTTCGTTTCTCAAAGAAAAAGGATTATGTAATTGTTAGTTTGGGTTTGTTGTAGTCTGACATAATTTTAAATTTAAATTTACTACAGTAAAGGCTCCTTAAACAGTCACACTTCTCAACGGCCACATTTGTTTGGCCGGAATTTTTGGCCCAAAGACATAAAGTTTAAAATAACCCCTAAAAACGGCCACTCAAATTCTTCTAAGCGGCCGGGACGGTCGCAAGTTCAGCTTTAATGAAATGCGTTATTTCGTTCCTCTGAACTTATACCTTTTATTGAGAGAAAAGAGAGAATACACAAAAAATGCATACACTTAAAAAGAACACAGGAAATTGGATCTGTTGCCTCTGCCGATATATTATGCACTTCCTGTTTCATTTTATTTCAACATGTTTTATCGTTTGGCAACTAGTTTTTTGTTTTGTCTAATGACCGTTGTAAATAGATTTTGACTGTACTATCTTTAAATCTTATACAAGGACTGTCGAAAAAGCGAGCATTTCTTGAATATCTTTGTGTTGAAAATCTCCTGAGTTCAAAAGTGTGTCTTCCGGTGGCACTGCTGCATTACTTTCATTTATATTTTCACACCTCTATCGAATGATTGTCTTGCTATGTGATGTTTCTTCTGTGTTGTTTTATACGCAGTGGTGGCTCGTCCATAAGAGCTTCAGCCCCCCCCCCCTGGAAATTATTTTAAAAGTTGTATTTTCCTTATTCTACTTGGCTTACTTTTCCACTTTCTTTGAGAATTCAGCAATCAACGAAAATGACAAAGAAGTAAAAAACAACGGAAAAGGAAGACGGAAATTAATCAAGAATTGAGAGAGAGACGGACTAGAGCTGTAGAAAGTTTCGCCCTCGGTATATGAAATTAACTCAAGCGGGAGAAAAAGCAACCCTTTCTGCTTGAAATTGCATCTATTTGAATCATACCCGAAACAGCTCACGATGGGCGCTACTTCCCTCATTTTATTTTTTTTTTCGGTGCTCGCAGTAGTTCAGTCGTTAAGTAGTTTTTAAATCCAATTTGGAGGAGTTGATGTAATTTTTTGCTTCTTTATGTTTTCGGATGCTGATTACGAATCTGAGGTTCGCCATCGGTTTTTGTTGAATTTTAGTTATAGCTAAAACATGAAAAAACAAAACGCTGCTTTTTTTTTTTTGCTTATAACTCAAAACTATCAATTTTAGTTTTATCATCATTATATACCAAAAATAATCAGCAAAAAAATTAACTACAACTTAACTATCCAATTTGCAGGATTGTATATTTTGATTGACGAGCCACCACTGGCACCAATGCAGTAAAACTCGAGATGTTGCATAATTTGTGTTTGATATGATGTTATGCATCGATTATTCATATTTTTGAAGTACATTGTTGAAGATTTTAGTAAAATGAAAAAATTTACCTCTGTTTTAGACATGTGTACGGTAGTCACAATTTAATACACATATATGAATTTTTTAATTAATTTCTTTTAATGTTTTATGATTTATTTGTATAAATGACCTTATTTCAATTCTAATGTCAAGACTTTTTGTGAGCTCCATTTTGATTTTATCAGATCACCATTTACTATATAAATTGTGGTCATCATCTAACATAATCATTTTTTGAATACATCATTTTACATCCAATGCAGGAAAAGACTTAGAATTTTTTCTAATCGACTGCAAGTACATTACCTCCTACCGCCAGAGAAAAACCCAGACATCAGGACATGCCTGTGGCGTTCGTTATGGAAAACGGATATTCCACTGCATTTTGAAATGAATGAAAAGGGCTTTATTTCATTTTGGTGAAGATGGCGAAGTCTCATTTCCCTTTGTATACTTTGGTTGAAAACTTCGCTTTCAATAAAACACGGAAACTTCCAAATAAACCAAAGCATCAAACTATCGACAAATATTTCAATTACTCCTTAAAGCAATAGAAACTCCAGGCCTCATCTTCCCTCAAAAGTAATTAACCTGTTTAAGAAGATCAGTCCTCGCAACAAACCCCTGATGGTGTCCGCCCTCTAACAAAGCCATTAGAATGCTCGCCTTCACCGTTGTTAATTAAACTTACCAAATACCCTTTCACAGATGCCTTTGTTCATAACACTTTCGGTGAAGTGTGAAAATTGCTCATGTGCTTATGTTCTCAAGTCTAACCAAAAACCGAAAACACTCCTGGCTTCTGTAGACCAATCAGTTTGCTTTAGTAACAGAATAACAAACTTTATCAAAAAAAAGTCCTTCTCTTCAAAGACTAAACTATCAATGCTATATCAACAACATTATTCCTGTCGAAGGGTTTGGTTTTGGGAGAAGCACAGCTTCATTCACTACATACTTAGAGAGTTACAAAAAATTTGTCGAGGGCTTCAAACGTAAAACACTACACAGGAGGAATTTTACTAGGTGTCAGAGAGAGTTCGAATGAATGCTATAACGGTGTTATTGCCAAACTGATGAACTACAAATTACCGGATTTACCTCTTGAAAATAGGAACACTTGTGGTGTCTAACTTCAGCCCTACCTCTACAAAAATTTTCTTAACTTTGCATCCCTCGCAACGATGAAGTCTCAACTGCCTCTTTGCTGGATGACTCAGCATCCTCACACAGGATAGCAACATCACCCATTATTAAATCCCTCCAACTTGGGATAGTACTGGAAAAGCTGGTGCATCAAGGCAAGAGATTAATCAATTAATTGGAAGTTCAATCAACCCCACCCTTTACAAAAGCTTAACTTTCCTAAACTCCACTCAACGAAGCACCAAGCCTTCATCTGCTGGAAGACGATTTAACATGGGAAAAATCGTCAACATTATAGACTACTACCGACAGCGAACTCTTTCAGGTAACATACTAAATACAAATCCATAAAATTTGAACAAAGTCCATTTGAGCATTCCTGTCATTAGAAGACGCTCTCTTCTCTCACTCAGCACAAAGTGCTGTTATTCGAACAAATCCTATCTTACTCTGCCCCATTCAGGTGTAATACCGCAAAACTCGCAGAAGAAAGATCCAAATACTGCAAAATAAAAAATTTCTTCGAATCACGATTAATACTTCCTTGGTTTAGATAAATGATGTTTCAACAAAGATCTCCAAATTGAGAACATAAAAGACCACGTTTAGAATCTTCTCGAAGCTTCTTCCAGTCAACTTGAAGATCACAAAAAACCGTCTTATCAACAGTCCAGTGGAATATGCTCACACGAACGGAAAATATTCCTACTATTACTCTACAACCAAACAGTCACTCCCCTTAAAAAAACCGCAGAAATAATTCCTCGAAATATCTATTCATTTTAAGTTTTTACTTTTAAAAAAAGTATTTCTTCCAGAGAAACAAGAAATCTTAAGATAATGAAAGTGGTCTTTTCTTAATATATTTATGGAGTTTATTTTGGACAACGAACATCTCATTTAAATGACATTATGTATTAGTTATTTAATGAAAATTCTTCTTCGAATTAAAGCGACGTTCTTTCTGTCTTTAACTTATTTCCATTCTAAACTTTTGACAATAAAATGTTTTTTTTCGTTAATATTATATCGCAGCATTTTAAACTTCTTAAATTTTTTTCATTTAATAAATTATTCCTATTATCAGCACTTTGATTACTAACATTTGCTTTTTCTTAGTTCCTATCTGAATCATTTTCTTTATATTCAATCCTACCAGATTTAATAGAATTTGAAAAGTTCTAATTGCTTTTGAGACAAATTGAAGACTTGCAAAAATTATCCAAGAAATCTGAGATTTACTTTCCGTACTATTGTAATTAAACGTCCAGCATTTGCGGCTTTCATTATGAATTTTTCGTTTTAAAAGCATTTGCAAATGAGCACTAAAATAGTAATAATAATGATTGAAGTCTAGATTACTTTATCGTAGATGAAAAGTTGCCTTTATTTAAACCTTTATAAATATAGTGGTGTGAAATCACCCTTATTTATATTCTTATAAACAAAGTTATGTTGATTATTGAGCAGTGATAAAAGAAATATTATACGCTAATGAAGCTGGGAAATAAGAGCAAATAAAAAAAGTGTAGTAAATTTATCTCTCAAGCAAGCTTATACTAATGATAATATTTCGTTCAATACGATCTATTTTATTTAAGAGCTCATAAAACATAGAATATGCTGTGTTCATGTATAGTGTGTGTACACATAATGGTAATCAAAGATGTGCATTTTTAATGAAAATTTAAGACTTTGACTCCCTGTCAAACATCACGAATAACTTAATACTTGTAGGATAAATTTTGATTTTATATTTTATTTTGCTTTATGATGCTATTAGATACTTACATAAATTTATATCACATTAACAACACTGATGACTCGTAATTTCTCATCGTAATTCCAAGAGTAAGTATTTGTTAAGGTTTCTTATCATTCATGATGAATTTAAATTTACTTTTAAATACCAAAGTACAATAGTTGGGTTCAAGTCCGCCATTCGCCGGGTATCAAAATTTCATCCGCAGGATTCGGAATCAGTTGTCGTAGTAGGTAGATAGGATAGATAGCCACCAACCAGACCTTACCTAACACGGGCCGGTGGAGAGAGAACAATTTACATCAGCAAATAAAAAAACATTGTTACAATCAATACGTTCTTAAGTAAAAATATCTAAAATTTAACTCCTCAGTAGCAGAATCATATAAGACAAAATTCCTATTAATCAGAGTATTAAAATAAAGCACAATTCCACAAATACTCAGTAATACACAATTAGAGAATACATAGATAGTCAAAACACACAAAAGAGAGTCAAGAACAGCTTCCAAATAAAAGGGGAAAAACTCACGAACACAAAAAAGTCTCAGCATTCATACGTATGAAACAAATGCAAAGCAAAAATTCCTCAATCCCAACCTCACAACAACTGCAGATACTCACTCTACATCCCTACCAGCTTAACGACGACCAAGAGAGAGCAGACTAAATTTTACAATTTGTTAAAATAATCATCAGATCTGTTTGTTTTTTTAAAAAAGGAACAAGGAAAAATTTCTTTAAAAGTGCCAATTGCAAACCCAAAACGAAAACAAGACAAGACAGCAGGTTCTCAATAAGATAGAAGAATTTAAAGCATTTTAAAAGACAAAGGGAAGATAAACGACCAAAACCATAACAAAAACACACAGCAACCAAAACGGGGACTACTACGCAGGCAGTCTAGCCTCAGAGTCCAAATTTTGCATGGTGAAAAAAAGTGCTCCCTAATACCACAGCGTTTAAAATAAAACACAAACAAAATAGAGCGAAAAACGTGTAAAAAATAGATAAGGTAATATCTATAAGTTAAATTTAAAAAACAATAACTTAAATTCAAAAAATCTCTAAACCCTCTTAAAATCCGAAGTTGAGTTATTTAAAGCAAAAAAAATGTTTATACATAAAATAAAATCCTGGAGGGTTAGTAAATGAATACAACAGCTCTTATTCTACACTGGCCAGTGCCGTAACAGAAGAGCTTTAAGAAAAAAAAGTCATTAAGTGTATCGTGCTGAACCTATTGCTGTTCTTGTGAAAGACATCCTGAGAAAGAGAGAGGAAAAATATTTACCCCCTAAGAAAATCAGAAATGGATTTTGCTAATTAAAAAGGTCATTTTAACAATGGTTACTTTTATTATTTATTAAACTATTTAACCATGCGACACTATTAGAGTCTACTGGTTTATTCACGTGGAAGTTTTAGTGAGATTGCAGAAAAAGGTGTAGTGATTTTGAATCGTCAGTCCTCTTGGCTGCAGGTAAAATTTGGGAAATTGAAAAGATGAAATAATATATGTAGATATGAAGGAATGCACCATGCTCACAAAGAAAATATATTAAAATTTTATTTGTAATTAAAAAAATTATCCACTTTGTCCACTAAGAAATGACCCTTATAATTGAACTTGACTCATGGGTATTCCAATCTTTTCCCACCTCCGAGTACGAACTGACCAATCTCTTTAATTTTATATACATAAGGGTCCAGATTCATTGTTGTCCCAAGTAGTGGCCACTTGGCTGTAAGGATCGGCCTTTTCTATCTCCTTGCCACCTGCGTGCTTTTATCCATGTCACCTTTATTAACTGCCTTGCGTTGTAAGTGTTTTTCTTAATATTATTTAGAACCTTGTGACCTGGGCTTAACGCTTTAATAGCTTCTATGTATGATTGACTATCGGTATAAATCTGTATTTTATTATCATGTTCTAGTGCCCACAAGTTTAGGACTGACCTATTTGTAACCTTACGGTGTAGGATGTTACCGGGATAAATCCTTAAGCGGATAAGTCTGAGAACTTTTCATCTTTAAGTCTGTTCTGCTTCAAATTGTTTATAATGGTTTATCTGATTTTTTGTTAACCGGGATTTCACATTTCTACACTCATTCTGATTACAATCTGGTAGTAGATACGAGAAAATGGATTCCTGGCTCCACACCATAATAATGAGCTATAAAGTCAAGACTAAAAAGGAAGGACAGGTTATGAAAGTTAATGAATTTGGACTGTTTGTACATTTATTAATGTGTACAGGATAGAAAAGTAATTTTAATTGAAAAACGGTAGTAGAATTTCTTTGTACCATGTTTATCTTCAGAACAAAAGTAATTAAGTTTTTTTATGAAATACACTCAAACAGAAAATATGTCTTAAAAAAATTGTACACCAATAGCGAAGGTTTCTGTAGTGCCACTGGTTTGACAAATTGGACCACCAATATCTTTGGGCACAATGAGAACAAGAAGTTGGATTCTGAAACGTCAAATGTTATTAAACCCAATTACACTTAGGCACTGTTTCACTCCTCTTCTCCTCCCTTTGTTTCCTCTTCAAATTATACGTATCCATAGTTTTGTTCGTTTATATCCAATATTTAATGAGTACCTTTTTATTTATTTCTATTTATATATTTTTTCCTTTGCTTTGGCCTTTTCCACCTCCAATTGTTTGAGGACTACTATTGTGATAACCACGTTTTGTAGTATTCTTGTAGTTTAAGTTAATAATTTGTCTAAACAGCTCAAATAGGGAATTGGAAAACATTTATTCAATCTAGGCAATACCCCTAATCTTACCTTACTATTTCAATAAATTTATTGTAGTAAATAGTAATCAAACAAATTTCCTGTTTGAGGATGTCATAGGGCTCTCCCTACTTATGTTTAAAGTAGCAATTTTGTTAAAAAAGAATTAATAATGATACCTAAATATAAACACTTGTTCTCTAATTGTAATTACGTAGTGCTTAAAAAATGATTTCATACACTGCATTTAAGTATTTCTACAAATATAATTTGGCAGATTTTACGTCCCAAATATTTAATAGAAATGAAGTTATAATATCCGGTCCAACCTAGGTGAAATGCAAATTAAACAAAAGTACACTTATTTTAGTGTTTATAAACATAAGCTTTTAAAAAACTCTTTATTGAAATTTAGTTACAGTATCATTGAAAAGGAAGTATGAAATTCAAAACAATATCAACAAAAGTAATGTATAAAGAGAGCTTCCAATAATTTGCTGAACTGTCTACGCACAAAATTCATTTTAAGCAAGCATTAAGAAGTATTTAAAAACAAATCATTTCTTACCGATCATAAAACTACAATAATAACAGCCAAAAAAATGCAAACTATATAAACACAACTATTGTGAATTTTTTTTATTTCCAGTTGTTTGATTCGAAAATTAATAAAGACCATAATTCTAACAGTGATGGAAAACAAAATTATTTGATCGGATAAGTTCAATAATCGTGAGAAAGCTTTAAATATTACAAAGCACTTAAGCTGTTTTTTTTCGACATTAGTCCAGTTATTAGAACTCATTCTTTTCTAAATTAATATTCTTTTTATTGATTTTTTTTTCAAAAAATTCTCATTTTCAATTCGAACGC
Source organism: Araneus ventricosus (assembly GCA_013235015.1). Lineage (NCBI taxonomy): Eukaryota > Metazoa > Arthropoda > Arachnida > Araneae > Araneidae > Araneus > Araneus ventricosus. The sequence goes on along the minus strand of BGPR01003839.1, from coordinate 115,644 downwards.
ATTCTCAAAAATGATTTTGCAGATTTTAAAACCGTCACCTAGAAATAAAATTTAGCTCCATGAAACAAACGTTATGATTATCTAGATGCTGCCATATGTGTGTGTGTTTGATATTGGGGAAATGTATCGAAAAAAGCCAAAAATTCTTGTTTTAGTTTGCGAAACGTTATTATCCTAACCGTCGACACTGTCAAGAACTCACAAAACTGGAATTAAAATATTTCTCTTTTGCAACGCTTTTCATCCCAGATTTTATCAAACTACGAAGTCATACAGGCCAACTTTTCTGTGTGCAGGAATATTATAAAAAATATTACCACTAATAATACAACATTTTTTCTATTTAAATATTTTCCGTTATATCTTCTCATGTGAATTAATCTTTCTTTCTTTACATAAAGCCTGATTTCTCATATCCGCTTGGTAAAAGATAGGTATTCATTGCCACCAAAGCTAATTACAGCGTGAGCAGGTCTGTACCCACTGACGAAAAAGTAGTTCGTACGTTTTGAGTTACACCTAAAGTTACATTTCAAGAACAACCAAATGCAGGGTTTTAAAACTTTGTGCTCGTTACATCTATTGGTTTAATTCCATCTTGCCTCAAAAAGTTGTTGGTTGGCTTAATTATTGATATTATTATTTTTCATATTGGTGTAAATATAATTGGGAGTTATTTTTAAAGAAATAGATAAATGTCGACATAAATAGAATTATTATTTTAAAATTTTATAAAGCATATTTAAAACATATTTATTTATTTTTTTCGCCGTTTTAACGAGATTTTAAATTAAAAGCTAATTAAAAGCATTTAGCGCACTCTTAAATCTTTAGTCTTTTTATTTTTTTGGAACAGATTGCGCGTTACTTTACTATTCGTGTCCTACATCTTCAGATTCTTCCATTATGACCCTGTAGAACGATTCTTTTTTGTCTTGATTTCTCCAATTGCTGCGCAAGTATCAGAAAAGTAATATAAATATATAATTATAAATTTATACACTGCTGGCCAAAATTATATACTTACAAGTTTACAAACAAAAATATTTTTTCGTTTATTTTATCATAATTCAACTTCAATCAATTTACGCATTAATAAAATAGTAGTAATGACACGAAAACTGCATCAACAAAATTTCGTATGACACATAAATAAAAAACAAAAAAGGAATACGACCACTTACGTTGCTAATTACTTTTCCAGTTTGAAACAGGCATTGCATATAGATTAGCGGAGCGAGCTAAAAAGAAGAAGAAAAAATCAGATCTTAATAATTTGCATGATTGTTTACAAAACTATAGATGCAGTATTATGTTCGTTTCAAAAAAGTTACAATACTTTAAGCCACATGAACACAGTAGAAGCTCACACAGTTCAAAAGTACGATAAATAAACACTCTTGCAATAAAACAAGGAGCATTTCGATTGTTTTATCTAAGCTTTCAAAGTGGTGAAATTAATTAGTGAAATCGGCAGAGTTTTTTCAGATTGAGGACTCAGTTAATCCGTATCTCTTTAAATGTAAAGGGGAGAGTATGTTTTCTCCCATTCTCTTGAAAATGAAGAATGGCGACAGCAGAAGACCATTGAGGACATATGGTGGAATAAATAACATTCATTTCAAAATAAAATCTGCGAAATTGGTTCAGTGGTTAGAATTCTGGGGATTCTGCGAATACCATAATATACATTGAAGTAGTGGTTAATCGCTCTAAGAAATGGAGGTGATGGGGTGGGAGAACATTGATAACATATCTAGACGTCAGCTATCATATGAAGAAAAATTGACAAATTGAAGTTGAGTGGTCGTTGCTGGAGGAATCTGCCAATGTTTTTCCCCATAAAAAACAAAATAGTGAGAAGACGTTTCTGGAAAAAATGAGGGGTGTGGGTGGTAAGACCATTGACGACTGTGGCTCTTCGGTCAAGACTTCAGAAAGGAACTGAATTGACAGATTCAGTTATTGTCGAAATAAATAGATGCGCGGCTGTGAAGCAATGCAGTTCGAATCATACCTTGTTTTGACTTGACGCCGATGTCAGCTTTAGTTTATACGAATAAAGATGCTGTTTTCCATAGTCGCTGAGTTGCTATTATTTGCAATCGTAACCAAGACCTGGCAAGTGGTGACCCGTAGTTTCTGATGCGCCAGAATCCCTCAGATATTATGCTTAGCGAGAGTAATAAGCACCCCTGTTAAAAGGCACTCTCATCAAAGGAGATTTATGTGAGTAAATAAATATCTTGCGGACTGGATTAGTCATCGTCAAGCAGTAATTAAAGAAAAGGAATTAAAACTAGAAATTTATTTCTTTATTTTTTTACAGCTAATGATAGAGACAGCATCAAAACATTTTCCTGTGCCCAGTCAATAATTGTGTCATTCGGACAGTCACCAACAAATTGCTATTAAATGCAAGACTACTTGCTAGAATTTGGGTGCAATGAATTCATTTGAGTATATTTCATGGTGATGTAAGCCTTTCCTCGTCAGCTGTCCATTTATATTTACGGTACTGTTCATTTAACGAAATTCTCGAAATATTTGACCGATTTTCCAAAAAATCAAATTTTATTGGTCTCACCGCGAAACTAATTCCTTAATAATGTTCAAATTCCCTACCGACAACTGACTGAATAGTAGGTGATATTTGATATTTTGACTGTTTGATATTCATTCATTTCATGACGAATAAATCATCAAATAGTATGCTTTTATATTTAATGGGAAATATTCTTTCTCTGAATATCAGAATAAGCATGCGCTAAAACTCAGACTGCTTTTTAAAAGATATGAAATTTAGGACATTGACTTTAGCTAACAAGCGTTTGACTTTGACTATGAAAACCGAATGATTTAGTGGATAAGAAGAAATTATTGATAGAATGAGATTCAAGAAGGTGGAATAAAGGAAATTTGGGAAGAGTCTAGTCTAATCGATTACGGTTAGAGTAACTTTTGCCCTATTAGCACAAAGGATTTACAATATCTTCAAACGATACTTACGACGTTATGCGGCATTCAAACTGTCGTAGCAATGCAGAGAGAATCCTAGCGACTGCTGCAATGCCTTACGCTTTATGGGTAGATTGGTGGGTCTAAACGTCGTGCTTGTATCGTAAAATAATTTACTAATAGGTGGTAGACCATTTAATGGTGCAGTTGGGGTAAATATATTTACTTATTGCTGTAGATTTACCTATTTGATTGCTAATGAGAGGATTCTTGTGGTCTACGTGGTGTGGAAGAATTTGAGATTGTTTGAAATATTTTAAATTCCTCTGAAATGGGCACTTTTAATGTAATGAATTTTCTGAAAAGGCATTTATTATCTTCTGTTATGCTGCATTTCTTTTGCAAAGAATATTAGATGTCAAGTGTTTTTAAAATAAAAAAGTCATTACTATGGATATATTTATGAATTTTCTCATTTCCTTTGCTAACACTTCACATTCGAATGTATTATAAGATTTATTAATTTATAACTTACATCCAAATATTGTTTTTTGATTTTAGAACTAAAGTTTAAAAGAATATTTTAAATTATTTATAAAAAATTATTTTATCAAATCACACACTGTTTCCTTTTTTTCACAGTTCAACTAATAAAGTATGAATCTATGGTATACTTATATGTTATGGCAATTCCTTCTCGGATTAGAAATCTTAAAATTTATACAACTATTTTCTATTGCGTCTTCATATCTAAAGCATTTTGGGGAAATAAAATTAATTTTCATAACCAATTTATAATGCACTACAAAACAATAATTTTTGTTTTAATTATTTTTTTATGTTTTAGTCGCCAGTATGGGTGTCTCTGCAGTACCCGTAATTTCTCCATCATGAGAATTTTAATCATTTTATATAATTTCTCATTTAATATTTTAAATCTATCAACAATCTAAAACAAATTTTGCATTGAACTATTTTGATTTTCACAATAAACAGCGAGTAAAACTGAGGCAGAAAACGGGAGTTTCCTGTCTCATTTTTTTTCACTGCCCAAGATTATGCGCCGAGGAAAAGTAATCATAGTAACTTTGAACTTTGGAGTTGCGAATCTTTGCGCGCATGCGTAGTTACAGAGCGCAAGCGTTCTCCATCCTCCTCCAATCAAGTTTTCCAGCTGAAGGCCAGAGGATCTGCAGAACTGATAATCTAGGAAAAAAATTTTGAACAGCGGAAATTTTTTCGCGCGCCAAAAAAATAGAAAATAAGTAAAGAAATAAATAATATTTAATTATAAATAAAAATTTCATTGAAAAAGTTTCTTTCAATATTAATGAAATTCCTTGTAATCCAAAGGATTTTTTCATAAATTTTAGTTATAAATGCTGATGAGAAATTTTCATACAAAATGTTTTCAAAATGCAACACCCCAATATTTCGTACCATCACTATTTAGGATCTTTATTCATAGTTTAAGAAGCCACGATTTCGAATAAACGCATTTCACTTCACAACAGAATTTCTGAAGGAATATTGATATGTGTATTCCCATTTAAAATATCACAACCACCTTCAGATATATGGTGGGGCATTCAAGAATTCCATTTCGGACTCTAACAAATAATCTGCTGATGTGGATTGCGTCTATCTGCAAATGCAAATTTCACATCAATAGAATTTAGGAAAAATAGATGATATTATTGCCCATTTCTTAACAACTATTGATTCATTTATTAGGTATTTACTCTTCTAATTATAAAACAAAATTGAAAAAAAGATGCATCCGAAAAAACTCAAGATTAAAACACTATTGAAAAGCGTGAAATAGAGGGCGCTGCTATGCAGTCGAATAAAGTAAAAGGGAGTTTGTTTACGGGTAAGAGGGGAAAAAATGTCCCTGGTAATAAAAACCAGACCGCCTCTGAACCCCCACTTGTGGACTCGGGGTGTTAATGGTATTGAGGCAGAATACGTTCTGGAATTGAGGGAGTCGCCAGCCCTCATAATACTGGCAAGAACTGAGATTCAATCTCGGTTGGAAATTAAGCTGCTGTTATAGTTGTTTATTAAAGTTTGTTATTGTTACAATATTTTGCATAATAATTGAAGTACACCACTGAACCACCATTGAACATGCACAACAAACACACACCCACACAAATTGTATCTTTTTCATCGAAAAAAGAAAAAAATTATCAAATAAAATACTTTTTTCTCTCGATAATTCTTAAAATTCATTTTGCCAGGAATAACGAATCAGTGCTTGACACCTATTTTGAACTGCCAGACATAAATTCCCTTCAGAACGGCCGATTATCCTTGGAGCGGAGTGTGGCCGTTGTAGAGAGATTTCACTGTATTATCTTGAAAATCAAACAAGGAATGCGTGAAAAATAAGGAGCGTTTCACTGACTATCAACTGTACCTTACCTTTTGCTAATTTTTTTATTCCGTTTGAAAATGCTGACCGTTTTAATGGTTCCGTTTCATGTAATAGTCAGCCTTTTGCGAAGATTCTAGCCAAACGGCTCGTGCTTTAAAAATTTCAAGGAAACCTCCAATCCTTTAGGGTAAAATTTTCTTTGTTCCCTGTATATTATTGACATAACTCTAATGCTTTGCCGGCAAACGTAGGACAAAGGATAGAAATAATGTTATGCGTGTATTGCTGACCTACAGAGAGCGAGAGTGTGAGACAGAATGTCGCAACTTTAACCTTTCTTTACCAGACTGCGCAATGACAACATTGGCTAAATCTTTGAAGACTTTGTTGCCTTGATTTACTGTTCACAGAACTACTAGTATTTATTATTGTACTTTATGTATCAAGAAAGATCATGCTCTTATTGTTTAACTTTTATTCAAACATAAAATTTCTTTTGAAAGAAAACTGTTCAGTATTCACGAAGAGATAGCGCAGATTCATTAATAATCCATCCGCTTTTTATAAACAATAAAACATTTCGGTATATAACAATTCCCACTATTTTTATAAAATTATTATATTTATATAAAAAGGAAAAAAAGCTACAAAATTTTTCTGATTCAACGTAGTCATAACAGGTGCCACGGAATTTCCTGAATACTATCTCAGTTATTTGGGGTCACCGAACATATTCAATCTCAACTTCAGTGAATGTCGTAAACGTTTTACATAATCGTATGACCACAGCGAAGAATAGAGGAGCTTCTTATTTATACTTAAGAAACTAAATTTTTAAAGTGATGCGATTTGCTTTTCTTTGTGCGAGATTTATTTTTATGATAGAATGCTATCTGATGGAAAGATATTTGTTACTCATCATCAAAATTGGTTTGTTTACGTGAGTACCAGTGCTTAGTCTCAATTACTTTAACCACAGTATAAAAATACATCGGAAAAAGATTTATTATGAATTGCATAGATTTCACCGAAATTTTGATAATCATGGAAGTGAAGTCCGTATGACATTGAGAAGCAAATTTATTATGGAGGTTCGAGCGGATTGCAACATTCTGGAGGGGAAAATATATTTAAAATTTATTTCAACTTTCATGAAGAGGAAAGAAAGAACATTCAAAAAGCAAATGCACGCAAAATCGACACAGGAAATTAGATAGAAATTAAATTTCTCTTTTCTAATGTGAAGAGAAAAGTGAATTTCTGCCTCTACCGTGGTAGGGCATTCAAGACTTTATTTGAGCCGTTCAGGCAGTCAATCAGACTCTGACAAAGAAGCTTAAGATATGGGTTGCAACCAACAGTAAATGAAATTTTCACCTCAAGAGAGTCCAAGAAAAATAGATGATATTATTGTTCTTTACAAAACAACCACCAAATAATCAATCAGGGACGTACTCTTCCATTAAAAAACAAAATTGGAAAAAGATACATCCAAAAAAAAGCTTAAGATTCATAGAAGCACAAATTGCATCCTTTTATTAAAATAAATAGATATTTTCGAATAAGGTAATTTTTTTAGGTTATTCTTAAACTTCACTTTGCCAGAAATAACAAATGAGAGCTTGCTAGATATCTGATTTGTAATTCCAAACATGAAATCCCTTCAGAGTGGCATATTTTCCTTGGAACGGAAGGTGACCGTTGTAAATAGATTTCACTGTACTATCTTTAAATTTATACAAGGACTGTCGAAAAAAGCGAGCATTTCTTTGAATATCTTTTGTGTTGAAAATCTCCGAGTTCAAAAGTGTCGTCCGGTGGCACTGCTGCATTACTTTCATTTTTTATATTTTTCACACTCTCTATCGAATGATTGTCTTGCTATGTGATGTTTCCTTCTGTGCTTGCTCTATACGCAGTGGTGGCTCGTCCATAAGAGCTTCAGCCCTCCCCCCTTGAAATTATTTTTAAAGATTATATTTTCTTTTTTATTCTACTTGGCTTACTTTTCCACTTTGAGAATTCAGTAATCAACGAAAATGACAAAGAAGTAAAAACAACGGAAAAGGAAGACGGAAAATCAATCAAGAATTGAGAGAGAGACGGACCAGAGCTGTAGAAAGTTTCGCCCCTCCTCAGTATATGAAATTAACGAAATAAGCGGGGGGAAAGCAACCCTTTCTCTGCTTGAAATTGCATTCATTTGAACTGCACTCCGGAACAGCTCACGATGGGCGCTACTTCCTCATTTGGCTTTTTTTCGGTGCTTCGCAGTAGTTCAGTCGTTAAGTAGTTTTTTAAATCCAATTCTGGAGGAGTTGTAATTTTTTGCTTCTTTATGTTTTTTTCGGATGCTGATTACGAATCTGAGGTTCGCCATCAATAATTTTTGTTGGAATTTTAGTTATAGCCAAAAAACATGAAAACAAAAACTGCCAGTTTTTTTTTTTTTTTTGCTTATAACTCAAAAACTATCAATTTTTAGTTTATCATCATTATATACCAAAATAATCAGCAAAAAATTAACTACAACTTAGGTCTATCCAACTTTTGCAGGATTGCATGTTTCTGAGCTGACGAGCCACCACTGGCACCAATGCAGTAAAACTCGGAGATGTTGCATAATTTTGTGTTTGATATGGATGTTATGCATCGATTATTCATATTTTTGAAGCATTATCATTAGAAGATTTTAGTAAAATGAAAATTTACCTCTGCTGTTTCTAGACATGTGCACAGTAGTCACAATTTAATACACATATATGAATTTTTTAAATTAATTCTTTAATGTTTTATGATTATTTGTATAAATGACCTTTTATTTCAATTTAATGTCAAGACTTTTTGTGAGCTCCATTTTGATTTTATCAGATCACCATTTAATATATAAAAAGATTTAAATTGTGGTCATCATCTAACATAATCATTTTTTGAATACATCATTTTATATCCAATGCAGGGAAAAGAGTGCAATTCTAGAATTTTTTCTAATCGACCGCAAGTGTTGATACTCTCCTACCGCCAGGAGAAAAAACCCAGACATCAGACATGCCTGTGGCGTTCGTTATGGAAACGGATATTCCACTGCATTTTGGAAATGAATGAAAAGGCTTTATTTCATTTGGTGAAGATGGCGGAAGTCTCATTTCCCTTTATACTTCGGTTGAAAACTTCTGCTTTCAATAAAACACTGAAACCTCCAAATAAACAAAGTTAATCAAACTATCGACAAATATTTCAATACCCTTAAAGCAACAGAAACTCCAGGCCTCATCTTCCCTCAAAAAGTAATTAACCTGTTTAAGAAGATCAGTCCTCGAAAAGCAACAAACCCCGATGGTGTCCCCAACAAAGCCATTAGAATGCTCGCCTTCAATGTTGTTACTCAACTTACCAAAATTTTCAATAGATGCCTTGTCTTACAACACTTTCGGTATGCGTGGAAAATTGCTCATGTGCTTATGTTCTCTAAGTCTAACCAAAACCGAAAACACTCTGGCTTCTGTAGACCAATCAGTTTGCTTAGTAACAGAATAAAACTTTATCAAAAAGTCCTTCTTCAAAGACTAAACTATCAATGTTATATCAACAACATTATTCCTGTCGAAGGGTTTGGCTTTTGGGAGAAGCACAGCTTCATTCACTACATACTTAGAGTTACAAAAAATTTGTCGAGGGCTTCAACGTAAAACACTACACAGGAGGAATTTTACTAGGTGTCAGAGAGTCTTTCGACCGAATGTGGCATAACGGTGTTATTGCCAAACTGATGAACTACAAATTACCGGATTACCTCTTGAAAATAGGAACACCTCAGGGAAGTTCAATCAGCCCCACCCTCTACAAAATTTTCAACTTTGGCATCCCTCGCAACGATGAAGTCCTCAACTGCCTCTTTGCTGATGACTCAGGCATCCTCACACAGGATAGCAACATCAAATTCATTATTAAATCCCTCCAATCCCAACTAGATAGCATTGAAAGCTGGTGCATCAAGTGGAGAGATTAATCAATTAATTGGAAGTTCAATCAGCCCCACCCTTTACAAAATTTTCAACTTTCCTAAAACTCCACTCCAACGAAGCAATCAAGCCCTTCTCATTCATGGAAGACGATTTAACATGGGAAAATCAAGTCAAATATTATAGACTAATACTCGACAGCGAACTCTCTTTCAGGTAACATACTAAATACAACTATGATAAAATTTTGAACAAAGTCCATTTGAGCATTCCTGTCATTAGAAGACGCTCTCTTCTCTCACTCAGCAATAAAGTGCTGTTATTCGAACAAATCCTATCTTACTCTGCCCCATTCAGGTGTAACACCGCAAAAACTCGCAGAAGAAAGATCCAAATACTGCAAAATAAAATTCTTCGAATCATGATTAATACTCTCTGGTTTAGGATAAATGATGTTATCAACAAAGATCTCCAAATTGAGAACATAAAAGACCACGTTTAGAATCTTTCTCGAAGCTTCTTCAGTCAACTTGAAGATCACAAAAACCGTCTTATCAACAGTCCAGTGGAATATGCTCACGAACGGAAAATATTCCTACTATTACTCTACAACCAAACAGTCACTCCCCTTTAAACCGCAATAATCAGAAATAATTCTTCGGAACATTCATTCATTTTTAAGTTTTTACTTTTTTAAAAAAGTATTTCTTCCAGAGAAAACAAGCAATCTTAAGATAATGAAAGTGGTCTTTGGAGTTTAATATATTTATGTGAGTTTTTATTTGACAACGGAACATCTCATTTAAATGGACATTATGCATTAGTTATTTCACGAAAAATTCTTCTTCGAATTAAAGCGACGTTCTTTCGTCTTAATCCTATATCCATTCTTAAACTTTTGACAATAAAGATGTTTTTTCGTTAATTATTATATCGCAGCATTTTTAAACTTCTAAATTTTTTCATTTAATAAATTATTCCTATTAATATAATTGTTCTTGATTGGCATTTGTTTTTCTTAGTTCCCATTCGAATCATTTTCTTTTATATTCAATCAAAACAGATTTAATAGAATTTGAAAAGTTCTAATTGCTTTTGAAAGACAAGCTTGAAGACTTTTTTTTGCAAAAATTTATCCAAGAAAATCTGAGATTTACTTTCCGCGTTCATTGTAATTAAACGTCCAGCATTTGCGGCTTCTCATTATCGAATTTTTCGTTTTTAAAAGCATTTGCAACGAGCACTAAAATAGTAATAATAATGATTGAAGTCTAGATTACTTTTATCGTAGATGAAAAGTTAAACCACTTTTATTTAAACTCTTATAAATATAGTGGTGTGAATCAAATTTTATTTATATTCTTATAAAATAAAGTTATATGTTGATTATTGAGCAGTGATAAAAGAAATATTATACGCTAATGAAGAAATTGGGAAATAAGAGCAAAATAAAAAAAAGTGTAGTAAATTTTATCTCTCAGCAAGCTTACACTAATGATAATATTTCGTTCAAACAATACGATCTATTTTATTTAAGAGCTCATAAAACATAGAATATGCTGTGTCTATGTATAGTGTGTGTACACATAATGGTAATCAAAGCTGATGTGCATTTTAATGAAAATTTAAGACTTTCTTGAATTTCTGTCAAACATCACGAATTAACTTAATAACATTTGTAGGATAAATTTTTGATTTTATATTTTATTTCGTTTTTATGATGTCATTAGATAATTTCATAAATTCCACATCACATTAACAAATACTGATGACTGGTAATTTCTCATCGTAATTCCAAGAGTAAGCATTTGTTAAGGTTTCTTATCATTCATGATGAATTTAAATTTACTTTAAATACACTCAAAGTACAATAGTTGGGTTCAAGTCCAAATATTATTCGCCGGTATCAAAATTTCACCGCAGGATTCGGAATCAGTTGTCGTAGTAGGTAGATAGATAGATAGCCACACCAACCAGACCTACCTAACACGGGCCGGTGGAGAGAGAACAATTTACATCAACAGCAAATAAAAACATTGTTACAATCAATAATAGTTCTGTTAAAAATATCTAAAATTTAACTCCCTCAGTAGCAGAATCATATAAGACGACAAAATTCCTATTAATCAGAGTATTAAAATAAAGCACAATTCCACAAAATACTCAGTAATACACAATTAGAGAATACATAGATATTAAAGTCAAAACACACAAAGAGAGTCAAGAACAGCTTCAAATAAAAGGGGAAAAAACTCACGAACACAAAAAGTCTCAGCATTCACACAAGTATGAAACAAATGCAAAGCAAAATTCCTCAATCCCAACCTCACAACAACTCGCAGATTACCACTCTACATCCCTACCAGCTTAACGACGACCAAGAGAGAGCAGACTAAATTTACACGAAAAAGCAAAATACCTATCAGATCTGTTTGTTTTTTTAAAAAGGGAACAAGGAAAAATTTCTTTAAAAGTGCCAATTGCAAACTCCAAACGAAAAACAAGACAAAACCCGACAGCAGGTTCTCAATAAGATAGAAGAATTTAAATACTTTAAAAGACAAAGGAAGATAAAATCGACCAAAACCATAACAAAACACACAGCAACCAAAACGGGACCACGCAGGCAGTCTAGCCTCAGAGTCCAAATTTTGCATGGTGAAAAAAGTGCTCCCAATACCACAGTTTAAAATAAAACACAAACACCAAAATAGAGCGAAAAACGTGTAAAAAACAGATAAGGTAAAATATCTATAAGTTAAATTTAAAAACAATAACTTAAATTCAAAATCTCTAAACCCTTAAAATCCGAAGTTGAAAGCCTGGTTTAAAGCAAAAAATGTTTATACATAAAATAAAATCCTGGAGGGTTAGTAAACAACACAACAGCTCTTATTCTACACTGGCCAGTGCCGTACAGAAGAGCTTTAAGAAAAAAAGTCATTAAATGTATCAAAAGGAAACTCCATGGTATGTCTGTCTTTGTGAAAGACATCCCGAGAAAGAGAGAGGGAAAAAAATATTTTTCACCCCTAAGAAAATCAGAAATGGATTTGCTAATTAAAAAGGCCTCCGTCATTTTACCAATGGTTACTTTATTATTTATTAAATTATTTAACCATGCGACACTATTAGAGTCTACTGGTTTATTCACGTGGAAGTTTTAGTGAGATTGCAGAAAAAAGGTGTAGTGATTTTGAATCGTCCTCTTGGCTGCAGGTAAAATTTGGGAAATTGAAAAGATGAAATATATGTAGATATGAAGGGAATGGTCCATGCTCACAAAGAAAATATATTAAAATTTTATTTGTAATTAAAAAAAATTATCCACTTTTGTCCACTAAGAAATGACCCTTATAATTGAACTTGACTCATGGGTATTCCAATCTTTTCCCCACTCTCCGAGGATGAACTGACCAATCTTTAATTTTATATAAGAATAAGGGGCAGGCAGATCTAATTGTTGTCCCGGAGTAGTGGCCAATTTGGCTAGGCGATCGGCCTTTTCATTCCCTGGGTTACCTGCGTGTGCTTTTATCCATGTCACTCCTATTAACCGCCTTGCGTTGTAAGTGTTTTTCTTAATATTATTTAGAAACTCAGACCTGGGCTTAACGCTTTTAATAGCTTCTATGTATGATTGACTATCGGTATAAATCTGTATTTTATTATCATGTTCTAGTGCCCAGCCGGGTTTAGGACCGACCTATTTTGTAACCTACGGTATTTAGGACAAGTTAACTCGGGATAAATCCTTAAGCGGTTAAGTCTGAGAACTTTTTCATCTTTAAGTCTGTTCTAACTTTTTCAAATTCGTTTTATAATTGTTTATCTGGGATTTTTTTGTTAACCGGGATTTCACATTTCACACTCATTCTGGATTACAATCTGGTAGTAGATACGAGAAAAATGATTCCTGGGTTCCATAATAATCATAATAATGAGCTATAAAGTCAAGACTAAAAGGAAGGATGAAGGCGAAAGTTGTCGAATTTGGACCGTTTGTACATTTATTAATGTACAGGGATAGAAAAGTAATTTTAATTGAAAACGAGTAGTAGAATTTTTTGTACCATGTTTATCTTCAGAACAAAGTAATTAAGTTTTTATGAAATACACTTTAAAATAGAAAAAATATGTCTTAAAAATTGTGTCATCTGTCCAATAAAGGAATGTGGTTTCGTAGGTAGTGCCACTGGTTTGACAAATTGGACCACCAATATCTTTAAGCACAATGAGAACAAGAATATTTTTGGATTCTGAAATCCACAACAGCATAAACCCAATTACGACACTTTAGGCACTGTTTCACTTCTTCTCCTCCCTTTGTTTCCTTTCAAATTATACGTATCCTTAGCTTTTGTTCGTTTCTATCCAATATTTAATGACTTTAGTGACCTTTTTATTTATTTACTTATTTATATATTTTTCCTTTGCTTTGGCCTTTTTCCACCTCCAATTGTTTGAGGACTACTAGTTGTGATAACCACGTTTTGTAGTATTCTTGTAGTTTAAGTTAATAATTTATTCAAACAGCTCAAATAGGAATTTGGAAAATGTTTATCATTCAATCTAGGCAATACCCCTAATCTTACCTTACTATTTCAATAAATTTATTGTAGTAAATAGTAATCAAACAAATTTCCTGTTTGAGGATGTCATATAAATTTCCCTACTTATGTTTAAAGAACGCAAGTACCTTTTGTTAAAATAATTCATTAATGATACCTAAATATAAACACTTGTTCTCTAATTGTAATTACGTAGTGCTTAAAAATGATTTCATACACTCCATTTACATTTTTACAACATAATTTGCAGATTTTACGTCCCAAATATTTAATAGAAATGAAGTTATAATATCGGTCCAAACTAGGCGCAGTCGCAAATTAAAACAAAAAGTACACTTATTTTTTAGTACACTTATAAATTATGTTTTTTAAAACTCTTTTTATTGAAATTTAGTTACAGTATCATTGAAAGGAAGTATGAAATTCAAAATAATATCAACAAAAGTAATGTATAAAGAGCTTCAATAATTTGAAGGAACTGTCTTAGTTTGTCAGCACAAAATTCATTTTAAGCAAGCATTAAGAAGTATTTAAAACAAATCATTCTCTTACCGGATCATAAAAACTACAATAATAACAGCAAAAATGCAAACTATATAAACACAACTATTGCACTTTTTATTTCAGTTGCTTGATTCGGAAATTAATAAAGCATGCTATTCATAATTCTAACAGTGATGGAAAAACAAAATTATTTTAGATCGGATAAGTTCAATAATCGTGAGAAAGCTTAAATATTACAACACTTAAGCTGTTTTTTCGACATTAGTCCAGGTTATTAGAACTCATCTTTTCTAAATTAACACTTTTGCTGATTTTTTTTCAAAATTCTCATTTTCAATTCGAATCGCATTCTCAAAATGATTTTGCAGATTTCTCTTAAAACCGTCACCAGAAAATAAAATTTAGCTCCATGAAACAAACGTTATGATTATTCAGATGCTGCCATATGTGTGTGTGTGTTTGGATATTGGGGAAACAGTATCGAAAACAAAAATTCTTGTTTTAGTTTGCGAAACGCTAATATCCTAACCGTTTGACACTGTCAAGAACTCAGACAAAACTGGAATTAAAAATATTTCTCTTTGCAACGCTTTTCATCCCAGATTTTATCAAACTACGAAGTCATACGTATGGCACAACTTTTCTGTGTGCAGGAATATTTATAAAAATATTACCACTATTATAATACAATATTTTTCTATTTAAAATATTTTTCCTATTATATCTTCACGTATGTGAATTAATCTTTCTTTCTTTTACATAAAGCCTGATTTCTCATATCCGGGCTGGTAAAAAGATAGGTATTCATACACCAAAGCTAATTACAGTGTGAGCAGGTCTGTACCACCGACGAAAAGTAGTTCGTGTGTCTACACGTTTTTGGAGTTACACTCAGTTACATTTCGCGAACAACCAAATGCAGGTTTTTTAAAACTTTGTGCTCGTTACATCTATTACACGCATCTTGCTCTAAAAAAAGTTGTTGGTTGGCTTAATTATTGATATTATTATTTTTTTCATATTGCGTGTAAATATAATTTGGGAGTTATTTTTTAAAGAAATAGAAGCTTGACAAATACCGACATAAATAGAATTATTATTTTAAAATTTTATAAAGTATATTTAAAATTATATTTATTTATTTTTTCATATGCCGTTTTAACGAGATTTTAAAACTCAATTAAAAAGCTACACTAAAAGTATTTAGCGCACTCTTTAAATCTTTAGTCTTTTTATTTTTTGGAACAGATTGCGCGTTACTTTAATTATCTGCGGCCCTACATCTTCAGATTCTTCCATTATGACCCTGTAGAACGATTCTTTTTTGTCTTGATTTTCCAATTTGCTGCGCAAGTATCAGAAAAGTATAATATAAATATATAATATAAATTTATACACTGCTGGCCAAAATTATATACTTACAAGTTTACAAACAAAAAATATTTTTTCGTTTTATTTTTATCATAATTCAACTTCAATTTATTTTGCATTAATAAAATAGTAATGAATAATTACAAAACTGCATCAAAATTTCGTATGACACATAAATAAAACAAAAAAGGAATACGACCACTTACGTTGCCACTACTTTTTCAGTTTGAAATAGGCATTGCATATAGATTAGTGGAGCGAGCTAAAAGAAGAAGAAAAAAAAATCAGATCTAATAATTTGCATATTTTTGTTTACAAAACTATAGATGCAGTATTATGTTCGTTTAAAAAAAAGTTACAATACTTTTTAAGCCACATGAACATAGAAGCTCACACAGTTCAAAAGTACGATAAATAAACAAAAATACTCTTGCAATAAACAAGGAGCATTTCGATTGTTTATCTAAGCTTTCAAAGTGGTGAAATTAATTAGTGAAATCGGCAGAGTTTTTCAGATTGAGGACTCAGTTAACCTGTATCTCTTTAGAGAATGTAAAGGGGAGTAATGTTTTCTCCATTTCTCTTGAAAATGAAGAATGGCGACAGCAGAAGACCATTGAGGACATATGCAGGAATAAATAACATTCATTTCAAATAAAATCTGGCGAAATTGGTTCAGTGGTTGTAACTTGGGGATTCTGCGAATATAATTATAGAATATACATTGAAGTAGTGGTTTTTCGACTGCTCTAAGAAATGGAGGGTGATGGGTGCGGGAGAACATTGATAACATATCTAGACGTCATAAGCTATCATATGAAATAAAAATTGTCGACAACGGTTGAGTGGTCGTTGCTGGAGAAATCTGTAAATGTTTTTCCCCCATATAAAATGTACAGTGGAGAAGCATTTTTTCGATTTCTGGAAAAAATGGAGGGGGTGAGTGGCAGGCGACCATTGACGACTGTGGCTCTTCGGTCAAGACTTCAGAAAGGGAACTGAATTGACGAGATCGAGTTATTGTGGAGACCAATAGATGCGCGGCTGTGAAGCAATGCACTTTCAAATCATACCTTGTTTTGACTTAGACGCCGACGTCGCTTTAGTTTATACGAATAAAGATGTTGTTTT